>CAUYRT010052829.1:0-69040 GCA_963574885.1 Lepilemur ruficaudatus
TTTTAAATTTTAATATTGCATCTATTTAATGAGATCTTTTGGTATCTACTTTAGCAAGCGACTTTCTAAATTATGCTGAGGAATATAATAATAGAGGTCATTATTGCTCCTTATTTTAATATGAATGAATAACTTTTAACACTCGCATTTAATATTTGGTAAAAATATTAAATTCTGAGATGTCTTCCAAGTTGGCACTCTTTTGCTGCATCCTCCAGAAGAGAGAAATGTTATGTCTTCACATGGCAGAGAAAAATGAAAGGACAAGAAGGTCCTCCCTTTTGTAACCTCAAGCTCTTCTGTAAGGGTGTTAATCCCATTCATGAGAGTGGAGCCCTCAGAACATAATTACTTCCCAAAAGCCACAGCCCATGAATTTTGGAGGGGACACCATTATTCAAACCATAGCAGTTTATGATCAGAACTCTAGATACATGATCCTATTTTAATCTTCATAATATTACTATATGATAGATACTATTTTTCCCACTTTCCAGGTTGGGAGACCTGGGATTAAGCAACCTGAATTAAGCAACTTGCCCAAAGTCACATAGTTGGTTCATAATTAGATGTCAGAACCAGGTCTGTCTAATTAATTCCAGAGACTCAGACCTTTCATATCACCATGAGGGAGGCATAGGAGTGGTGTACAAAAGGGTATGGCTACCCTGCCAAGCTGTGAGTGTTAGATAAGACAAATAGCAAAGAAAGAAGTTTGTTCATTCACCAGTATTTATTGTTAGGCATTGGACTAAGTCCTAAATATACAGTTATAAAAAATATAGACATAGTTCTTGATTTCATGGAGTTTTTAGTCCTATTGAGGAAATTATATGAAATTTAAAAATATATATACAATTTTAAATTATGATATGACAGTGTGTAATGGTGGGAGATAGACATTAAGGGTGTTGGTCAGCGAAAACTTCTTAGAGGAAGACAGTTCAACTAAGACAAGAAAGGTGTGAAAACATTACCCAAGAGTGAAAAGGGAATGACTGGAGGAGGAGATGTTCAGGTCAAGAGCAGCATGTGCGAAGGCCCTGAGGTAAGAAAGATCTTACAGTGGAGCTAAAATGTCCACGTGTAGTCAGAGCCTAATGAGGGAGGGTGAAGATGAGGCTAAAGAGGTAGCATAGCTCCGTGCAGCTGCTCTGTGGACACAGAGACATCAGTTGTTTGGCTATTGCAGGAACCCAGGTGAGAGCTGATTATGCCTTGGCCCGCGGTGTTGGTGGCAGAGATGGCGGTAAGGTACAAGGGTAATCACTGAGAGGTGGAGGGGTGAGGGAGATGATCAAGGATGACTTTCAGATTTCTGGCTCGAGCAACTACACTAGTTGTGCCACTTTCTAAGATGAGAAAGGCTTGAGGAAGGCTAGGCTTTGGGGGATTAAGAGCTATAGTTTCAATTTGGACATATCAAATTTAAAACACTTTGAGATGTTTAAGTGAGTAAGTTAGGCTGGATATATGAGTCTGGAACTCTAGAGGAGAGGATTGAGCTGGGATATACTTTTATGCATGATTAACATATATTTAATGTAATCAGAATGAATCCTGGGTTGGAATAACAGTCCCAGGGCCGAGCCCTGAGACATTATAATATCTAGGGGCTAAAGGAGAAGAAGCTGGAGAATGAACGCGTGGAGATGCAGGAGAAACACCTACAGAGTATGATGCCATAAAATCTGAGATCAGAGAAAACATCAAGAAGAGTGTAGAAAACAGTGCAATGCTGAGAGGTTGAGTAGAATGGGGACTAAAAATATCCACCTAATCTGGCAATGTGGGTGCAGTTGCTGACCTTGGGAAGAACACAGTGTAGTGGTTGCAGAGTGTACAAGTGATAAAGACAGGATGTGTTTTGAGAGGTATGGCTTTGAAAATGAGAAGGGAAATAGAGATCTTGGGTTAAGGGAGGCTTCTTTAAAAGATGGGAGCTTTTAAACTATGTTTGAATGCTTAGGATAGAGATTCTGTGGCGAGGAGGAGGTTGAAGAGGCGAGAATGGTGATCAGGGACAGTGGGAAACATGGAGGAGAAACAGGTACCAGGGCATGGGGTCAGCAGTGTGTGTGGGGGGAGCTTTGTTAGGAGGGGAGCTGCTTTGCTCCGGGAGTATGCTGAATGCAGATGGAGGCAAGGTTGTGTGCTGGTAGTGGGGTGGTGACGGAGCTGCAGTCTGTTAGCTTGTATCTTATATTTCCTCCATGAAATATCAGGCAAGTTTATGGATCCTACCAGATGAGAAAGAGTGAGGTATAAAGAGAAAGAAAAGAAGTTAATTTTAGGAGCCTTCTTAATCCTTTGTCTCTTCGTGCCATCTGTCAAACTGTGTTCCTGAAATCAAGAATAAGGCTCCTAGAACCATTTGCCTCTATGATTCCCAAACACAAAAACGCCTTGAAATTCTTTGGAGGTGGTAAATAAAACATTTGGTGAGATCCTACTTGAGGTTCTCGCTGTTTTAATCATCTCTAGCGGCCCTAGTTCACTTCCTCAGCTGTGCTGATGTCATGAAAACCAGCTTCGACCTCACAAACTGCCCCTTGATGATGCTGACAGCTGGACTACAAATGTCCAGATTTTGTGCCATTTCTTCATCTTTCCTTGGTGCCAACCATGCCCGCATATCAAGGCAGCGTTCTATGATCCCATGGCTCACAGCTCTGTGAAGCACAACATTAAGGTAAAGGGACCAGTTCTCTTCTACACTGTTGGTTCTAGAAGCCAATCCAAAGGAATCTGTGCATGTGTGGACTATGTGGTTGTTGAGGGTTTGGGAAGTTACAAATTTTAGAGAAATAGTATGATCAGTGAAATCGATGTATAACTTTCAAACATAAAAATTTAAAGGCTAATACTCACCTGTACAAATTACATTCTAACGTAATTATTAAAAAATCAGCCTCAATTTATATATCACAGATTGCTGGGTAGAGAGACCAGGATAGATTCAGCTACCTCTCTCAGAGCCCAAAGCCTGAAGCAAAAATATGTTGTTCTTTGCACTGGACCTCTGAAGTGTGACTCTGCATCTCTAGAAAGAAAAGTATCGATTGTAACTTCTGTGAGAGGAGAGGATCACATGTTATGAATGCAAAAATTATTTAGGCCTAAAATGAGCCAAAACTATAACATGGTCATACTCTCAAAAAGTTTGTTTAGCTTAACTGATTTCCTGTGTGTTAAGTTTGCTTCTCCCTGTCACCCTCATCTTCTTGCTTCCAGCCCCAAACACACAGACTTCCACATTTCCTACTGATACGTGCGAGTAAGTCTTCATGTAAGGACTGAATGGATATACACGGCTCTTAAAAATCCAAATTCCAAGGCCAACAACTAAAATCTCTCCAAAGTTCTTAGAACTCCACCAAAGGTAGCACAACCCAACCTGGAAAGAGACCTTATTGAAACAGAAGTGACTGTCTCGTGAACAGAATCTCACTGCTTAATGTGTGAGATATCAGTTCATCTTTATAAATAGGTGGAGAATTGAGAGAATTTTACTTAGGTCTCCATCCCTTTCTCCTTCTTTTTATTATGTAATGCTCCTCTTCCTTATGTCTCTTGTCCCTTGTCTCATTTACCTCTATGAAGTTGTCTTATGTAGAAAGAAACGACCTGTGACTTGAACAGGGTCCTAGCAAATCCAGGAACTCAATACCTTTCCAATATTCCCAATTCAAGCACCTGCTCTGACCCCATCTTCAGAGTTCCCCGAAGTAGCTCTCACATCCCAGGCTACTTTCAAGCAGAGATGGTGAAAACTTAAGGCATCACTGGTCCCAATTTAAAGCTCAGGAAATTGGAGGCAGAAGGTAGAGAGCAAGGGCAGGGAGGGATTGGGGTCAACAAATCTGATAGGAAATAAAAAAAAAAGTTTCGAAGTTAGCATTCTTTACAGCCTATCCAAGGTGATTTTTATTGGAAAACTCCTTTCCTTGGCCGTTCCCCTGGCCGAGTGTCTACAGCATGTCAGCTGTGGACAGATCAGGCACTGAAACAACTCAACTTCCAAGTTCAGGTCAGAGAGTGTCTGTGCTTTCCTGTTATCTCTCTAACCATAGCAGCTGGACAAAGTGAATGTCTGCTCGGTCTATGGGCTTTTTCTGTCTTTCCCCCACCATTCCCTTGTTGCTTCATTTTATCCTGTTTCCTAGAAGCTATCTGACCACGAGGATCAGGCCTCTTGCCAAAAGGGAGCACAGACACCAAACGCCAGGAACATCCCCCATCCATTTTCTTCAAGGAAAAGCAACACAGATAACCTAAACATTTGTACCCCCATACTATGCTGAAATTAAAAAAAAAGTAAAAAAAAAAAAGAAAGTTATTTCTGGCAAGAATTTGGCAAGAGATTTGATCAATACCTCAAATGCTTCACCTTCCAACCAATGTTTTTCTAAGGTATCAGGAAAAAAAAATTTATCTCACATGTGAAAAGAGAAAAGAAAAAAAACTTCAAATAGGAAACTGTATTCCTTTCAAAAACATAGACTCTAATTTGGAATTAGTTATTTGACCTATATTTTTCAGGCTTGTATCTCAGGATGAACAATTAAATAACTAAAAATGTCAAGCATATATTTAAAATGCCAATAGTTCTTTTTAAAAAAAATCAAGTACATGAAGATATTTAATATTAACAGCATTTCCAAACAAATGGCAAGTCTTTCTTATTGTTAAAAGGAGCAAAACAAAGCTCCAAATCACAAGTAACAGACACTCTTATAGTTGGCCAATAGACAGGCTGGATTGGAAAATTCCTTTACGTGGCATCCAGTGATTTCCAAAAACAATTTAATTTCAAACAACGATCCTTCCAGATGTGACATTTGGGTAGAAATGTTTGGAAACACCAGAAGTAAATGTGAAATACCAGTGGTTTCTGGACAATCAGACTGTGCAATTGTTGAGGTCTGAGACTGAACTATGCAGTTATTCCTATATATTAAAATGCTCTTTATACTCTGCATGTGTAGGACATGCCTGAGGGAGTAGGAACTTAATTGTATTCATTTAGACTCAGTTAATTTAGCTGAAATTGTGTTTTAAATGGCTGAAGGCAAAATTCTGATTTTGGGAAATGCGTCTTCGGTGGTACGGCCTCATGTTGTGATCTTTGCTCAGCCTACCTCCCTCCCCCCGGGATAGTGTTGGAGGCAGAGAATCTGATAAATTCCTTCCTAGAAAAATGTCTCGCGTATTTGCATTCTGAAAGAGGATCTGGGGAGAAGGCGAAGTGCCACTCAAAGGAATGAACTCCTGAGGCAGTTGGGAGAGCAGAAGCAGCAGCTCTGCTGGTGTGTCCCAAATCCCATGCATGGCTGCCTCTGTGGACACGGAAGGCAGAGCACATTACGGATGCTCTTGCCGTCCCCATGTTTCTAGAAGCTGCTGGAATCAGATAGACCTGGGTTCACATCACAGATGCATAATGAAATCACATCTTTGAGCAAGTTAATTCACCTCCCCAAGCCTCAGTTTCCCCACCATGAGAAGTTGAAGCGAGAGAACCCCAGCGAGGACCTGGGACCGAGCCTGACAGTCCCTCACTTGTCAGCTCCGCCCTGCGCTCTAGCCAGCGGCAGTGTGGTGAAAGGCTGGGTCAGAAGACCCGTCCTCTGCAGTAAAAACCAACTTTTCCACTTAGGAATCGGTGTGCACCTCAGTTTCCTCGTTTGTAAAATGAGGGCAGCGAGTCTTTCTCAGAGGATTATTATAAAGATTAACAAGATAAAGCGTGTGAAGTGCCTAGCAGAGAGCCTGTTATTTAGGGAGCGCTGGGTAAGCGTTAACTGCCATTACGCGACTTGATCAAACATTTTTAATAGTGCAGTATACACAAGGATTTATAAAAAAGGCTTTACTCTTTTTCCTCAGTATAGGGGAACTTTCCCTCTTATTTCCCCATCCAGACTGCATTCCACGATATGCCCTGTGTGCTTACCATACACATCTCAATTATTTAACCTAGTGAAAAGGATCAGGACAGCGGAAAATCTAAAACAGAAGCTAAGGCCCAAATTCTTGGTTTAACTTTATCATACAAAAAGAGAAACACTCGTTGATGGAATGACACCCGTTTAAACAGCTACACAATCGCATAATTCCCTCAGACCCTGGCAAGATGTGCCCTGTGTTTGACAGCCTGGGGGCCAGCTGCTAGTGGGGAATGCAAAAGTCCTCCAGAGAGTAAAGGACTGTTACCCTGGGTTACTGCGTGCCTGTGGTCTTGGAAATCGGCCTCACGCTTTAATGTAAGAGCTGCTTTTGCATAAGGTTGGGCTTCAAGCTTCCCTGTCAGGTTCTGTTGTCATTACCATCGTGCTTAAATTCAAAGAAGGCAGGGAATCTTCGATGTGATAATCTCTAACGTGTCACTGCTGTTTCTTGGCTGTAAAATATCTCCCCTGCTACCGGGCAATTTTTTTAAATTTTACAGTCAGAGATCCAGTCCTTTGAATTAAAGCACTGCCTTTGTAGGCTATCCCAGCCATAGAGCAAAGATTCCCTAGATAAGTAACTAACTCTTTTTAGCCATTGGTGCGTTAATGCAAATTAACTATGAAGTTAGCCCATTTCCTAGAAATGAGATATAAGGGATATAAATAAGGCAATGCTTTTTATTGGGGAGATGAGTGAGGAGAGGAGTTGGGAAAAGAGACAGCTCAGAGTCACAAGCTCAGATGTTTCAGGGGCAGAGCAGGCTGCATGGAGAACAATAGGGAGGGGCGGAGTCTGCGGTATCCTGGAGGGCAAGTCCCAGCTAAAGACATTCACATTTAAAACTTTTAAGAAGGTTTGTGCTGGCCAAATAAAACACGCCTGTTGGCTGAAATGGCTGCTGGCCCATCAGTTTACAATCTGAGATCCAGAGTGTGAAGCCAAGGGGAGGTAGTACCATGGGGTAGTCGGGGTGAGGCGCTGGGAAGAAGACAGCCTGGGTTATGAGAAGACAGCTGTGAGTGCTGGAGGCATCCGGAGTCCTGTGACACTGTGTGCAGGGACCAGGGGCACGCACACTTCATGCCTGAACACAGGCCAACTCACCCCAGCTACCAACCACCGTTTGCAGTCTTCAGGACAATGAGGCCATTTTTCTGAATCCCACACTGAAGAAGACAAACCTGAGAATTTTAAAGAGCCACAAAAAGTCCAGAATTGTAGAGGGGTTCCATGTCTGGAAAGCAGTTTTCAAGACTAATCTGTCCGCGTTCAATCAAGCATGTCAGTGGGCAGAGAAGTCAAGAAAATGCTTTCTCCGTTCAGCAGGTCCTCTTCTCATCCTACCCCTGTTTCTTGACTAATTTCAGGTGGAATGGGCCCTAGACATGCCAAATAGGGATCTGTCAACATGATATTGCTCCAGAGATAGACATTAGGAAAAAGTAAAAAAAAAAAAAAAAAAGTTTTGCAAATAAAGGTAGTGAGTGGCATATGGTCCTTCCCAAGGGTCAGTTCCCGGTTCCGTCCCGAGCACAGCGCCTGCGCAGCGCCTGGAATCGGCAAATGCTTCTGAGCAACAGCCCCGGGCTGCAGTTGAGTCACCTATGGCCCTGTCCTCCGGGTGTGCTTCCCTCGTGCGCGGTTCTCACCTGAGTCAGCCCCGGCTGTCTTGAGCAGATGTCTCACAGTGCAGTGCAGCACCAGTATTTAGAATCCCATTGCTTTATTGGCTTTTGTGAAATTGAAAGACATCTTATTCAAGCCAGCTGTTTAAAGACTAGCCATACTGTGCTGTTCCCCGTCACGCTGCATCTGAGAGACAAAGGGCACAGCAACATACAGGGCCGGCTCTCGGACAGTCGTGAGACAGGGTGAGGATTGTCATGTCTGTCTCTTCCATGGTCACCTTTTTTTTTTTACATGTTGTGAAAAATGATCACTACAGATTAATGCTTACAACCACATGATTGGAAAGTATCTGAAAGTAGGAGTGCCTTTTCCTAATTTGTTCACAGTCACGGTTCAGGCTAACAGGGGCTCTTTCCCTCTCAGGATGTTCTCTCATCTCTGGGTTCCCCGATTTCTCTTTGACACTTAGGTTAATGAATGACCTCAGATGAACACAGGGAATATGACTGATATGGCTGTTTTGATGCAAGGATGTTACAAAAAAAAAGACTACAAGCTGGGCACAGTGGAGTGCATCTGTCTGTAGTCCCATCTACTCCAGGAGTGTGAGGTGGGAGGATCGCTTGAGCCCAGGAGTTCGAGACCAACCTGGGTGATACAGCGAGACCCCATCATTAAAAAAAAAATCATTAAACTTTCTGCATAAAAAAAATATTTCCAAGTAATGTATGAAGCATGTTACTCAAGGGAAGGAGCTAGGTATTTAATTTACATACATATTCAGTAATAAAAAAAGACATTTCTTACATTTTGATGTGGTTGCTTTGGCAAAGCCTCACTAAAATGGCCTCATCAAAGAGAACGGGTGGACTGCTTCAATAACAACAAATAAATCTGGCAAGCTACAGCTTTCCAATACGTGAGTGCGGGCGGTTCCTCTGTTCCCTGGTAGCAGATGGGTAATTGTCCTTGTGACCTTCCAGAGCCCAAGTTCTCAGCCCTCTCCTTCTTCCTGAGCTGAATCATCCTAAAGAAGATACTTGTAGCCTGGAGGCTGGACCATGGCAATGTCAACAGAAATATAAAGGAATTCTAGTTTGAGGCCAGGGGAACCTTTCAGGATCCCTAACATCACCTGGAGATGGCGACTAAGTGAACTTACATGTTTTTTGTGCGCACATACTCACACTTACACACTAATGGACCTTGAAGCTCCTTGTACGGGAAGATGAGAAACTGGTCAGCTGTGTTTCATACAGACACGATGCCCTGCATATGGGCACAGAAGAGTCCTGCTTTTTATGTTGTTCATCCTGGCTGCAGGGCTCAGGTCTTGACACTCTAGAATTAGACTTTTTCTGATGAAGTTTTATGTGAATGGAGTTGCTTCCTAGTGCACTTTCTCTGGCAAAAAAAAATTAATATCTTGAAAAAAAAAAAGACCTAATAAAATATTTTCTTATGTTCTGTAGGTCTTTTTCTTTTTCGTTTTCTTTTGTGGTTACGTATTTTGTGTTTTTGAACTGGAGAACTTCTTGGGAGACAAATTAAAGGGTTTGGATTCTAGATTATTAAAAAATATTTCAGTTTCTGGCAAAAATAACTCTAAAATACATTAATTGATTTTGGAATTTTTTTGACAATACATACTTTGAACTAACTATATTGCATGAGCAAGACAATGCAAAAATACTCCACTAAACTATGCCTACATGAGTGTTTTTTAATCTGCTGTATTGAGAAATAATTTACAAGCAATAAATTGTACCTGTTAAACATGTGCAGTCCAGCGAGTTTTGATGGTTTTGTATACCTGTGATATCGCCACCATAAAAAAGATACAGACATTTTCACCACCCCCGAAATTCCTTGCATTCCTTTATCCTGCCTTCCACCTCCAGACTCTTATTTTATTTTTGTCACTATACATTAGTTTGGATTTTGTATAAAAGGAATCATGCAGTAAGTGCGTGCTCTTCTGTGCCTGGCTTCTGTCAGCATAATGATTCTGAGTTTCATCAAGTGGCAGTCGTTCTTTTGTTGTTGTTGTTGCTGAGCAACAGCCAATTGAATGGTTATATTATCCTTTGCTGATCTATTCATGGATGTTTCCAGTTGCATTGGTGTTTTTATTACGACTTCAGAGTGTTGTCTACTTTAGTGCAGGTAGAACCCATCTGCATTTCTCCAATATAGGATAATTAAGATGTTTTAGCATATAAAAATTATAAATTTTCCCATCTGGCACATTTCTTAATCTGATACTGTCCCAAAGGCACGAAGTCCTTATTCTTGCATTCATGGCTCAGCACAATCCCAAAGCACTTTTGACATGCTCTTTCGTTGCTTTGTCTCTGCCTTCCACAACAACACAACACCCTAACGTGGCTGATACAGCTCTCTTAACATTCCAGTATTATCTGTCAAATCTCTGTTCCACTATTGACACATGGCCAGCTGCTGACGGGAGGATTGAGTCTGGGATCAGGACCGACATGCAGTGGGGAGGGACACTTGGAAAAGTCGCCAACCTTTGAGTACTTTCTTCAGGTCTGACTACCCAGGATTCAGCCCTTTATTGAACAGACAGATCGTCATTTGTACATTTCCTCTACCCAGTCTTTTCATTATGGACTTTAAAGCTCTCATGTTAACATACTATGGTACTAGTAAACAGTTGTTGAAAAAGTTGTTCAGCAGTTTGTTTGAGGGAGTTCTACCCATTCAATAAACCCACATCAAATATCATCCACTTCATTGCCTTCTGGTCAAAACTCTTTGCTTTCTTCATACTTCAGGCTCCTATGGCACTATGTCCCCATGTCATGGCACTTACACATTTTGCCTTATAATTTAACTTATATGTTTATCTCCGTAACTAAGGAGAGCTAAGGATCAGGCACAGGGAAGGTGCTGTGTGCAGTTAAATGCATAGTGCCGAAGGGAGCAGATGCATGAAGGCATGGAGGCAGCAAAGTTGGGGGCTTTGGCCTCCAGCTTGGGGGATGGGGTTGAGTTTGATGTGGCTGGAAGATCTGTTTCTTGGGGCTAAGGTTGGTCATGACTGCAGTCAGCATGAAGTGTTTGGACTTTATTATGTAACCATGGAGAACGACAAAAATTACTGAAATCGTGTCAGACAGGCCAAGTGTGCACAAAACAGAGTCAAGTGCACAGGGAAGGGAGATAGTTGAGGAGCTGACAATTATATAGTGGTTTGTCTGTCCGGCTAGAATGAACAATACAGGACCCAAGGGATGGTTTTGGTCCATCCATCTACTAAATTATCCTTTTGGCTGACACTTAAGATGGTTAACCCTGTGCAGCCCCGTTTAGTCATTTGTGAGTTCATTTCTTGACTAACGAAATCAGGCCAGGGAAACAGCCTAAACAAAATTAAAATATGTAGAAGAAATGTATTTAGGATTATCTTGTGGTGGAAATGGTCTCATGCTAAATCCTGTCCTCAGGTTATTTTTGTAGGCCATTGTTACTGCCTTTTAAAGCAATGGAGTAGAATCTAGGACTTCAAGTAAGTTGCATCATACAAGCATTTAACCGATGTGTATTCAACTATAAACAGCAAAATAAAATAGCATTACTGTAATAATGTAATTGAAAATACTGCACATATTTTCACTTTGCATTTTAAAGAAAACCTTTTTCTATTCACAACACTTCTGACTCCAAATGTGTGGGTTTTTTTTCCCACACTAACAACCAGTTCTCTAACTCTCCAGACAACTGGGTGTCCTGTAATTCAATCCTGACACAAATTACCTGGAGTTAGTGCAGACCCCACAGGTTGAGGGTTCAGTGCCAGAAGAAAGCCCCCTACTTCAGAAGCCAGTCACAACTAGTAGGTCCTCAGGTTACTCATACTTCTGTCCAACTTGGCTAAAAACTGGGGTTTCCCATGACCCCCTATTCATGTTTGATAATTTGCTGTAAGGGCTCACAAAACACAGGGAAATAGTTTGCTATACTATTTATGTTACTGGTTTATTATAAAGGATACAGATGAACAGCCAGATGAAAAAGTATACAGAGCAAGGTATGGGGGTGGGGGTAGCGTGGAGCTTCCATCCCTCTCTGGGTGAACCACCCCCCAGCACCTCGATGTGTTTACCAACCTAGAGACTCTTTAACACACTTTCATTTAGAGTCTTCATGGAGGCCCCATTACGTAGGGATGATTGATTGATGAAATCATTGGCCATGGTGATTAACTGACTCCCCAGTCCCTCTCCCTTCCTCATAGGTCAGGGGGTGGGGCTGAAACTTCCAACTCTGATCATGCCTTGGTCTCTATGGCAACCAACCCCCATCCTGAAGCTGTCTGGGAACTCCAGCCACCAGTCATTCATTAGCATACACTACCAGAGATTCCAAGGGTCTTAGGGGCTCCTGTTTCAGGAAGCAGGGACTAAGACCAAATATAACCAAAGAAAGCTCCTATCACTTCTAACATTCAGGAATTTACAAGGGTTTTGGGAGCTCTGTGTCAGGAACTGGGGGCAGAGAACAAATGTGCATTTCTTATTATGCTATATAGTATTGTGCTTTTTATGCTATGCAAAGCTGTATTCATTCCTAACATTAATTCTGATTCCAACTATTAATTCATTATAATAATAAATTTTATTATATACATAAACTTTGAATATCTTTTATGAGTTATTTAAGGAATTTTCATAAAGTAATTTAACTACACTTGATTTTACCTTTAGGACTGATTTTATTACCTGATCCAGCTTAAGTTTTGACTCCAGAGCTGATATTTTTTATTACTTTATTACTACATTATTCTTATAAAAATGATATAAGTTCATTATAAAAATTCAAGCCGTTAGAAAAGTATAAAATTAGCATAAAACTTACCCCAGACTCCGCTTAATTTGATGTTAGTGAATATCATTCCAGACATCTCTTTATGTACATGGGCATATAAATAGACATGCATATTTTTTCACAGAGGTGAGATCATTGCATGCAAGTTATTTTAATAAAGATATTACATTTAATTTTACTTGAATTTGACAAAAATAAACAAAAGTGAAAATAGCGATTTTGCTAAACTTTAGAAAAATATATCTTCACTAAAAAATTAATTTTTAAAGGACCCACTAACGTCAAAAAACAAAGATAAATTATTAAAGGATTTAGGGGGAAACTCCATATTTTAATTTTACATTGCTTTAATTGACTGACGTGAAAGGTGAGAAATTTAGTATTGTTAACCTCTTTGCACCTCTCTTTCCCCTGCCAATTTTGATATTAAAGTGTTTTTATTTGTCCAGGTGCATTCCTTTTGTATTCCATTCTCTACAATTTCTGTAGTTGTTTTGCCTTCTGCGTTTAAACGGACTGATTGCCACTCTCTTAGTCACAGCCTCTATATTTTTGAGGTTTTTCTTGTTGGTGGTGTTTCATCTTTTGATTGCTTATATTTTATTAATTGGTGATTTTCAAAGGGGGTCAGAGACAGGGTGGTTATATAATGAATTGACTAAACTAAACAGGAACACGTTAGAGCTGCAGTCCCCAGCCCCCGGGCCGGAACCAGTCTGTGGCCTGTTAGGAAACGGCCGGCCGCAAAGCGGGTGAGCAGCGGGTGAATGAGGGAAGCTTCACCTGTATTTACAGCTGATCCCCATCACTTGCGTCAGCCGCATAAGCTCCGCCTCCTGTCAGATCAGCAGTGGCATTAGATTCTCATAGGAGCACGAACCCTACTGTAAATTGCGCATGCGAGGGATCTGGGTTGTGTGCTCCTTATGAGAATCTAATGCCTGATGATCTTAGGGGGAGCTGAGGCGGTGATGCTAGTGCTGGGGAGTAGCTGCAAGTACAGATTATCAGTAGCAGAGAGGTTTGACTGCACAATAAATGTAACATGCTTAAATAATCCTGAAACCACACCCCCAACCCCTTGCTCCGTGGAAAAATTGTCTTCCATGAAACCAGTAACGGGTGCCAAAAAGGTTGGGGACTCCTGCTTTAGAGAGTAAAAGAGGAGCTATTAATACTTAGCCAAGACAATAGGTATAATCGTACCATTCTAGGCAATGCAATACTTTAAGGTCACCCTGATGCCAGAGGTAGTGTATTTTATAAGTTCCTGCATGCTTCAACTCAGTACTTTTGGGGGCATTTAAATGGTGCCAAATGGCTTCTTAAACAAAAGCAAAGAGTCAACAATTTGAAGAAAGAATTTGGCTCTGAGTAAAGGTCCAGTAGCTAGCTCACATCCTGGGGCTAATGGGTGGGTTTTAGGGAGTCCACCAATCAATCAAAATCATATCCACAATTCTGTATACATGTGCACTTTTTTCTGAGGGGATGGCCACAACATTATCAGATTTTCCAAGGGAGCTATGGACCCTTTGAAACATTTCTTACTAATTTCTATTTCCCAGCAAGTCTCTAAAAAGCTGCATGCTTGGATCATGTTCCATTAACACCCCTGTAAACAGTATTATACAACTAATTATGCTTTCACACTGTAAATTGTCACTTAGTATTTGTTGCAGGATGAATAAAAGAGATGAACAAATGTGGAGTGTTTCTGATCTTTTATAAAACTGCTAGTCATGACTTCCATTTTAGTTTTCAATATCTTTTTCATTAATATTCATGCAATCATATTAGCACCAGGAATATTTTCCCCTTCTGACCAATTTTCATACTTCCTTATGTAAACTCCATATTAGTTGCATATTTCACTGTGGTTTCCTTTTTGCCTGAGGAAGGTCATCAAGAAACATTTGAAGCTATTTGAAATAAGTTTCCTAGTCTAGGTTATCTCAAAAAATTATGTCCATTTCTCTTTTATCAATTCCTCCCTTAAGATTCTCCACCAAACCAACCTCTATTCTTGGTCCTTTATTCTTTCTTTCTCCCGTGCTTTAATGGTGATATTATGGCATTTATTTTACACTGTAACAACAAATAAATGGATAACAGGTCATACACACTGATTAGGAAAAAAGTTGTTAAATATCGACTTTTCTTTGTGTTACCCAGACCTGGCCGAGAACACTGAACATGAGGTGTTCCCGACAGAGAAAGACATTAACAAAAAGAAAAAGAAGCTGTGTGGAAAATAATATGACAATTCTAATAGTGGCCAGCGAAATGATTGAAAACATGTGAAAAGTTGGTGGATTCAAGTTAAAAGAAATACACACATATGAAAGCTTCCCCTAAAGTGTTCAAGTGCCTTTGTCTATATCCAGCCTAAATCAACTTTCCCAGGAAACTAAAAGGACAAAAGCAAAATCGTGATGGGCCCTAACAGACTTTTGTGTGCAAGGTCATTTCATCGGCCCCCATAACACCGTTCACACTAATATAACACTTACTCAGATTTAGTACTTAACTTTAAAAAAATAAAAAGTCTTTTACCCTGATGTTAGAAAAGCAGTGCCACATCACCCAAATATTATCTGAACGGTTACAGGAAAACTGTTGAGCTAATCCTTTGCTCTGCAGAAACTTCAGACTATCGACTTCCTTTTCTACCTTCCTTTGATTACACTTTTCTGGAGTTGGCTAACCTGGCGAGGCTCCACGTAGACAAGACTCTGCGCCCTCAGGTAACCCCTGAGGCCGCCCTTCCAAAGCCGCTGCCTTGCTCTGCTATGCCGTGTCTCTGAAAGCTAGGACTGCACCTGAGCTACGCAGGGCCAAAGCTCTCTCTCGTCCTCCTCTCCCCACATATCCACTTCTATCTGAAAACATGAGAAATGGGCCAAACAGGAAACCTTGGCAGTTGGCACAGTGGCAATAACTATAAGTTGGAGATTGTTCAGCTTTCCCTGGAAGTTTCAGACTGACAATTGTATTAATAAAACTAACGAAAAATAAAATAAGTTCCCTTATCTCCATTCACACCCATGGAGGTGTATTTTCCTCTTCAGCGGTGGCTGGGTTGCTTGCATTTCCCTAGAGCACGGCTTAGAAGTAAGATGTTCAAAACCTAAGAATATGGAGTATGTTGCAGGTTCAACTGAAGTTCAGCCACAAATTTAGAGCATGGGGGAAGCTTTGGAAAATATAATATAGAACATCTTAGCCTTTTTCTGGTATTAATTTTCCCCCACATCCCTTTCAGTTGTTCTGTGAGTGTCTTATGGCTTCTGTGTCTGCTTGTTTTTTAACTTTTCCTTCCAAAGGAAACCTTCCGACAATGTGACATGAATGTCTTCATTTATGACCTTGGCCACTTATTTTCCTTGTATGCTTGGTTAAATACTAGATTTGGCTCATACGTTTCATGTGGAATTTTAATTCACTATTTTCGAAGTAAAAAGAATTTTTTAACTAAAAACCTGCATTTAATTAACCTTTCAAGTAAATAAACATGTAAAAAATAGTAAGAAACTTTTGGATGTCTTGAAAATTATTGCTTATGCTTTATACTTTCTCTTAGGTCTTGAATTTCCTAAATACTTTTAAAGTCACTTTTCAGTTTGTTAGAAACTGCTACCTGGCTAATAAAAAAAAGAAAGGTAAATAACTATTTGGTTATTTTGATGAATGTCGTTAGGCTATTGGCATAAGTTAATGTAGAATAATAGAGTAAAAATATTTTACTTCAAATAATACCCTTCTACAAAAACTTCAATCATCCAGGGAGTGACTCCTTTTTCCATTTTGCTTGGTCTATACTAATTGTGGATTTACTCATCTAGAATCTGTTTTTATTTCTGGTAGGCAGAAATCATAAATGTGCTTCCTTCTGATTTTCATCTTGTTCTGTGCAAGGTGTAACTCCCAATCAGTCATGATTCTAAAACATACACATTTACCAAGGTCTATTTTCCCAAAGGAGACCATGCTGTTAGCTCAAATTGTTTCTGTTCTCATGCCACCTGGTGCTCCTAAAGAACATACTGAAAAAGGATCATTTAATTCCGTCAACATTTTTTGCAGCTTCACTTAACTGGGTCTTTTCCATTAGTCAGTGAATATTCTCCCCTGATTGAATCACTGTTACATTCCCCATAGTGCCTCATCCCAGAATTTTTCACTGTTCTACTTCCCAGAATCCACATCTCTTCATTCTCTGAAGATCACTTTGCCTCTTACTTGGAACACTAAGTTCATCTATGTGAACTCCATCAACTCCTCACTTCTTCTCTACAAACATCGTTCTTTAACTTCATCTATTTCCTCTTTCTTCCCTTTCCTCAGAGGCTAACACCTCCAATTTGGCTCTTGATCCCATCTTCTCCTGCCTCCTCTGAGACCTATTCCTATTGATTATCCCATTTTATCTTGGACCTACCATCTCTCATCCTCTGCCTAAGACACCACTATTCTATAAACCACGCAAAGCAAATCTTTCTTCCACTTTTCTTATGTCTTAAGTTTCTTTTCTACCAATTTTTTGAAAGTGTATTCCTCTTTTCCTTGATCTAATTTTTAATTTCTAACAACTTAGTCTTTACCCCTTCCTCTCCATTGGAACCAAACTATCAAAAGTCATGCATATGTAATCTACTGGTAACTCAATTGATAGACTTTTCTCAACCACTCACTACTCTTTGTAGCATTTGACAAATCTGATAATGTCATCTTTCTGGAAACCAGAAGTATTTCCAGAATTCTGAATTGACTTTTTTTTCCCTCCATGCTCTGTTTCTTTAACTACAAATTTGAAACTTTCTCTATGTTTTCTGGCTACAATTGTCCAACATCCTTATTATAGATATTCTCCCAGGAATTTTTCTGCATACACTGTCTATATACTCCCTTTTTATAGAATTTTCATGGTTTTAGACATCTTTTTCTGTGTGAGTAGCTCTGAAATCCATTAATCCTGAATTGCAGGACTATATTTTATGTTTTGGCTGGACCTGATCACATTTAAATTCTACTATTATGTCAAATTCAATAGGTCCAGAACAGAATCACTGTTTTTCTCCTTCCCTAATTTGTCTTTTACAATTTCCTCCTTTCTGTAATGACATCACCATCTTCCCTGTCACCCAGAATAAAACTTTGAGGTTTCCTTAGACCCATGATTTTCCTACCCCCACAGCCATGAATGCTTAAGCTCATAAATACACTTCCCTGCTAGCCCCATACTGCCAGATTAACTTTCTCAAAGCATAATTATAGGTTATTCTCCTGATTAATAGCTTTCTATTATTTCCAAAGTGAAATCCAGATCATAGCATGACATTCATGCTTGTTCACAGCATGGCTGCCCCTACCTGTCTGACGCTTGTTCTCGATACTACACTGAACAGCAGGCAAGCTGCATTATTTGCTATAATAATGCAAATTATTGCATTATTATTATTAAATAATGCAAGCTGCATTATTTTCTCTACACTCATCTTGTGATCCCTGCCCTGAGGTTTTGCTTATGTTTCCTCAGTCTCTAATATCCTTGTGATTTAAATTCTATCCATTCTTCCAATGATACATCCTTAAAGCTTTCCTTGATCATCACAACTGGAAGAAATCTTTCTAAACTCTGAATTTTCAGTTACATTTTACTAACATAGCAATCCCAACTATGGCTAGTGTCTTTTGCTTAGTGTTTATGTCATGCAATATTTTATTTTCCATCCTTTCCCTTGTAACCTATTGTGTCTGAATATTCATAAAGCATGTTTCTTGTAAATGGCATATAGTTAGGTCTTGCCTTTTTGCCTAACTTTTTAAACAGTGATTCAATTAGTCTGGCAATCTGTGCTTTTTAATTGTGTTTTTTAGTCTGTTTATATTTACTGTAATAATTGGTATGTTTGTATTTAAGTCTAGCATCTTGGGGATTTAATTCTATTTGCTCCCTCCTTGCCTTTTTCTCCCCACTTTTCTCCTTTCCTATCTTTCTTCTTAGGGTGGCAACTCATCAAATTTTGTTTTAGTATTCTATCACCCCTATTGATTTTTTAGTTATGCTTCTGCATATCTTTATGCATTAGAAATTACTGTGTAGATTAAAATATGCATCCTTAACTTTTCACATTCTATCTCTAAAAAACTATCATTGAAAAACTGTAAGAATTCTTTGACGATGTATTGCCAGGTTTTACTTTTCACCCTTTGTGCTCTTAATGACCATAACTTGCTTTACAAATACATACTGTAAATTATAAATTCTATATTGTGATTATTTTTCTTTATAAAAACTATAGTCTAAAAGATTTATACTCCTTTAACTTATTGAGCTTTTTGTATTTTATGGTATTTCTATTTCTTCTTTTTTTATTTCAGCATATTACAGGGGTATAAATGTTTAGGTTACATATATTGGCTTTGTCCCACCTGAGTAAGAGCTTCAAGTGTGTCCATCTCCCAGACTGTGCGCACTGTAACAATTAGGTGTGAATATACCCATCCCCTTCTCCCCGCTCCCATCTGCCCGACACCTGATGAATGTTACTACCATATGTGCACATAAGTGTTGATTAATTAATACCAATTTGGTGGTGAGTACATGTGGTGCTTGTTTTTCCATTCTTGTGATATTTCACTTAGTAGAATGGGCTCCAGCTCTATCCAGGATCATACAAGAGGTGCTACATCATCACTGTTTTTTGTGGCTGAGTAGTACTGCATGGTATACATAAGCCATATTTTATTAATCCACTTATGTATTAATGGGCACTTGGGTTGTTTCCACATCTTTGCAATTGTGAATTGTGCTGCTATAAACATTCTAGTGCAGATGTCTTTTGTATAGAATGTCTTTTGTTCCTTTGGGTGGATGCCCAGTAATGGGATTGTTGGATCAAATGGTAGTTCTCCTTGTAGCTCTTTGAGGTATCTTCATATTACTTTACACAGAGGTTGAACTAGTTTGCAGCCCCACGAGGAGTGTAGAAGTGTTCCTATCTCTCTGCAACAACACCAACATTTTTTGTTTGGAACTTTTTGATAAAAGCCATTCTCAACTGGAGTTAAGTGATATCTCATTGTGGTTTTGATTGTGGAGTGTGGGAGGGTTTTTTCTTGGTTCTGCTTACCCATCCTAAAACTTAAGCAGATTGTATTAGTCCATTTGTGTTGTTATAAAAAAAAATCCTGAGGCTGGGTAATTTATAAAGAAAAGAAGTTTATTTGCTCACAGTTCTGCAGACTGTACAAGAAGCGTAGCACCATCATCTGCTTCTGGTGAGGGTTTCAGGGTGCTTCCAATCAAGGTGGAAGGTAAAGTTGGAGTAGGTGGGTCACATGGAGAGAGAGGAACAAGGGAGAGGAGGAGGTGCCAGACATTTTTAAACAACCAGCTCTTGCATGAATTAATAAAGTAAAAACTCTACTGCAGGCAGGGAACCAAGCCATCCATGAGGGATCTGCCCACATAACCCAAACATCTCCCACCAGGCCCCACATTTCACACTGGGGATCAAATTTCAACATGAGATTTTCAGGGGCCAAACATACAAATCACATCACAGGCCTTTTAGTTCACTAATTTACCTTGCAACTTTAAGTCTCCAATGGACTCAAATATTATGATTCTGTAGGCTATCCAATTTGTTCTTTGTTTGAATGGTAGTAATGTCTCTTGTGCCTTTCTATTCCTAGACAGAAAGAGAAAATCCTTATTTCATTTTATCCTTTACTCTCCCTTAGATTTGGCTCCCCCAGAAACCAAGAACACTAAGAAAAGGTTTATTTGGGAAATGATCCCAGGATACCCCAGTAAATGAATGGGAAGAGATACAGGGACAGGAAGAAAGCTTAGATTGTGTGTTAATGAGCAGCTGTGGTACAATCCCACTGAGGACTTATGGAGAAGACTGTATGGACTCAACCTTGGGGAGGAAGTGGGGTTTTTATATACCACTTCTCATCTGTAATTGATTGTCTGCCCTGCTTGTGGGTAGAGTCTACTCCAGATCAAAAAAAAAAAAAATAAAAAGACAGAGAATTACGGGTGCTTGCAGTAGAAAATTGTTGACAAGATGGAATGTGGGCAGGCATAATAGTGTCTGTTATAAACTCTCCAATGACATTTATTACTTTGTTTCTCAGATATATTGGTGTACTAAAGCCTGATGCTACTGAGAGGAAGATTCATGCCAGATTTATCTTTGTAGTCTCTCAACATAGTAACTTGGATATAATAGTCAGAAGGCAATCAACATTTATTAAATAAAAAATACATTTTATACAGTACCAATATGGATAATTCTGGTTAGCTCTTCTTTGTTTCCTTCCAAACCCACATCTCCACCCCTACCCCAATCGCTCAGACAACCTAATTTGGTCTCTTAATTACTAAAAAGATTAAATTCACAAGACTGGTTGGAATTTTTTAAAAAAATAACATTAATTTTCCAGATAATTTGAATGGACTATAATTTTTAAAATATAACTCCCAAATCTAAACTTTATCTAACATATTTTATATTACTAGCAGCCAACAATGATAAGGCGTCCACCAACAATTGTTTGCTACATTTGTGGTCGTGAATATGGAACAAAATCTATCAGCATCCATGAGCCACAATGCCTGAAAAAATGGCATAATGAAAACAACTTGTTGCCTAAAGAGTTAAGGAGACCAGAACCTAAGAAACCAGAAGTCAGGACCATAACTGGTAAGTTTTTAGAAAAAAGACTTGCGTGCGTAATGGGAGACTTTTCTCTGTAGACTTGTAAGAGTAGAGGTATTCTTTTCTTACTTGTTCAAACAACAGATATCAACAATATTCACTGCACTGGCTACAGCCAAATAAGAAAAATACTTCTGGAATGCCCGTCCCAAGTGTTGTCTTCCGCTGCTGAGACATAAAGACACTATGTCCTGGCAACACCGTGCAGGAGAGATGAGAGGAACTCACTGGAATTTACTGTATTTCCCACAAGTGAATTTCATATAGTATCAAACATAATATTTTAAAAACATGAAGCTTAAAAAATAAAACCTTTGGAGACATCCAGAGTCATATTTCCAAGTAAGAATGTGGCTTGGTATTTACAGAGGAGAGGCACAAGCTCAAATGTTTACAAAGACCACTAGGCAGGTTACAAAACTGGATAAACTGATCCATGTATGAAAAAAAGGGAAGTGGGAGAATGTAATGAGCTGGAGAGCACTGGCTCTTTTTAAAGGAGACAGCAGCTGCCCAGCTCCAGCTGGTGTTATCATTAGGACATTTAGTCCAGTGCAGTCATGTCTTTTAGTAATAGAAACTAAACTGGAAATCTAGACATCTATATGAAATGTTCATATTTTTAAATTTTTTGCAGTTCATAGTTTGTAAAGCACTGTGCAAACCAAATGGAACCAGAACCAAACTGCCACGTGTGGCTTTGTCACAGACCTTACTCATTTAGGCTGTGAAAATAGTTAAGAGAATATTTTTGCCATGCAAGCTCAGACCTGCTCATCACACTTCTACTGTTGTCATTTTCTCAGCTGATCCCCTTAATCCCCTCAAAGGAAAATTTTGGTCTTAAGAGGAGTAGCAAGGCTAGAAAAAATGAGAGGCATGATGGGTTTGAAAGTTTTGGTGGATTCACCATTCTATTATTGCTAATGTCTGGAAAATGTAGGCCCTATAACTGCACTTCCCTGCAATTTTCTACTTGGTCCTTGCTATTCTTATCTCTGAAGTTGCCCTTCCTGGCTAGGTAAAGAAAATTAGCATTACAACTTCTATCCCATGGACTCACTGTGGTCATAACTCACTCATAGGGTTCAAATAACCCTTCCTCCCGATCCAAAGTCAAAAGCGTATGCAAAAACATTTGGAAATGTGATGAATCACCTTCAAGTGAGAGTCAATGACTACTCTGGAATATTTGAGTCTGTAGTTAAACTCCTATGAGTAACAAGAAAGTCAGTGTCATTCTTTTCTCAACAGAGTTTTCAAAGCACTTGAAATACACATTCATATTCTACAGAGAAAGTGACACTTGCTCTATTCAAAAGAGAAATACGAGATTTTGCTGGGGTTTAAATTCCTGTGGAGCAAAAAAAAAAAAAAAAAGAAAAAAGTTATTAGAAGCAGGCATGTTAAGGAATCTAAGGTTCACTGTAGTCATATGAACTATGAGACAGAAAAACTAAGTAATATATTTTTGAGTGCCTGGCCACATTTTGGGGCCCTATTTTGAGTGATTCCAAGACATAGTCAATTTAATGTACTAAATTCATTCTACTTAAATAAGGTTTATTAAAGCTAAATCCCACATTGTTTCTCTAAAATAGAGCCATATGCCCTTTTTCCCTGTGCTCTGCCAATGAAGATTATACGTTTCTCAGCTGTCTGTGTTGTTTTCTTAAACGCATTTCTTTTCGTCAAATTATTCTGTTTGCATTCTTCATTTTAATTACTTAAAGAATCTCCAATTCTATGATCGTGAAACGATGATAAACTTTTAGGATATAATTCATCTTAAATTCACTCTCAACTGTCAGTTTGGGCCTCCGAAAAATCCCACTGAAGGATTACAGAAGAGAAAAATACAAATACATGTTCTTTTCCCTTTGTAAGCTTATATTCAGAGTCAACTGAAACAAGGCCAGAAGTTATATTTGTGAGATAATAATGTGTAAGCAAAGATGTTAATAATTAGTGAAGAATGCATATCATGACACACAAAACAATGTCCTCTCCTTTTTAATATCCACAGAGTGAACAGTCTCTGTTTCATAGCTAACTTTATTCAACCCTTCAAAGAATGAGCAGCCCCCTCCCCTTTTTTTGGCAAAAGTAATACGATTTGTTTAAAAGCCTCAGTCAACAGGTATTTCCTGAAAATATTTTCCATAAAAAGTAAAATATGGTTCTCCAGAATAAAAAACTGATCTATTTTACCTTTTTCTTTCGTTTTTATTTCTTTTTCTTCCCCCACCCCCCCTTTCCTGGTTCTCTTTAACTTTCCAGCCAAAGGTTTCTATGATCTCGATGCCTTAAACGAAGCTGCTTGGACAAGTGCCCAGAGCCCGTTGGTTCCCTGCAGTGTCTGCGGGCGAACCTTCCTGCCAGACAGACTGATTGTTCATCAACGATCTTGTAAACCCAAAGCTGCCAAGTAAAGCCCTTTTCTCTCAGCTGAAGTGTTACAGAAATTAATCCCTTTGAAAGAGACGGGGCTAGAGTGGGAAGGAGAAAAAGGCGGCGAGAAGAGGGAACGAGGAGCGCCGGCCTGGCGGGGGCGCCCTGTGCAAGGGGGCGCACGCCCCGGTTTTCGCGCGCAGCCGCATGCGCATGGACGCGCTGGGGACCACGTCACACTTTTGTCCGGCAGAATTACAAGCGGGCTGCTTCTCATCAGAGCTGGCATTTCTGCCTAAAAGAGATTTCGGAGCCAATTGTTGCTACTTTTCTTCCATTTTACTTTCCTGAATAAGATTTTGAACCTCACAATTAGGATAATTATTCAGCCAGCAGGGACTTTGGAGGCAACTTCAGGAAATCCTTTAGTCCCAGGAAGAACGGGATTCCTTCCTATCCCTGTGCTTTCCGAAATACTATGCCATTCCCTGTTTCCTCTGATCGGGACGTTTTTTAACTGAGTTATTGATGGCTTGGGGGTGGGTTCTTTTCTTCTGTCAAATGAAAACATTGAACAGGAGAGGCATTCAGAAACGCTCTGAAGACTTAAAAGTACTGGAACCATATCTAACTCCTACTCCCTTCCTAATGGCAAGAAATGCTACAGAGACATTTCCCAGCCAGTGCCAGCCTCGTGTGTCAGGAGGCTGCTGCAATACAATCCACCAAAATGAGTGGAGGCCAGCTCCTTCCTTCTCTAGAAGTCCAGCATGAATGCCTGATGCCCTCATCGGGATTTATAGGTGTTTTATTGTTGTTGAGGTCTAAAAGCCGGCCAGGAAATTCTGCGCCTCCCCATCCAAGGCCCAAGCACAGAAAGTGGGTTGTGAAACTGCACTGTAGTTTAGAGAACTTGAATATGTGTTCATCGAGGTGGGGCTCTCCTGGGAGGAAATCAGGGCCAGGGAGAGGCTCTGCCCAGGAAATTCTGCTACCCCAGGCCGCGCTGCTTCGCCTGGACTCCCAGCGGTTTTGCTTGAGATCTTTGTTCATTTTATGGCTGAATTCCAGGGCCACTTTGGGTCCGCTGGGTTCCTGCAAGCCTCACATTCATGACCTTACACAACACAGTCAGCTCCAAATTATACGGGCAAATTTATTCAACCTAATATTTTGATCGTACATCTGTTTATTATACAGGGTTAGGTTAGGATAATTGTGCTAATCATTCTGTTTTTCCAGCCTGCTCCAAAGGAAGCAAGAGATGAACTTTTTAAAAAGTTTTTAGACATCCTCAAATAAGAATCTTGCCAAAGACATGGCATGTGATGACTCTCTGTTGATGTTTAGTTCTTTTATTTTGTTAACAAAAACAACTAATACCTACTGGGGGTACTAAGCACTTCACATACATCAGTTTCTTTACATCTCACATCAATCCTGCAAATAGATATCATTATCCTCATTTTACAGATCAAGAACTGATACCTAGACTAAATAGCTAGCTCTAGGTCATACTGAACTTAAGACACGCGATGGAGGAGCGAAGCAAACTCAGGACTGTTGGACTTCCAAATTCACAATGCGATCCACTGCTATTTGTATGCCAGATACCACCATTAATAAGATTAGCTGGCTGGGTATGGTGGCCCATGCCTGTAATCCTAGCACTTTGGGAGGTTGAGGCACAAGGATTGCTTGAGCTCAAGAGTTCGAGCCCAGCCTGAGTAAGAGCGAGACCTCATCTCTACTGAAAATAGAAAAATTGCAGGGGTGGTGGTCCATGCTTGTAGTCCCAGCTACTCAGGTGGCTGAGGCAGGAGGATCACTTGAGCCCAGGAGTTTGAGGTTGCTGTGAGCTATGATCATATCACTGCCCTCATGCTCAGGCAACAAAGAAAGACCCTGTCTCCTAAATAAATAAACAAGATTAGCTACACTAACACAAATGATCTGGCAAATGACAATTCTCGTATACTGGTAGAGCCTTAGCATGCTTGCAGTTCTGCTGCTGGTTGGAGTTTGTGTTATAGTGAGGTGAAAACAAGTTTGAGCTGCATTGTCTTAGGGGTTTCAAAAGACACTTCTGCATTTTAATGATGTTCAGAAATCAAATAGCAGAGAAAATAAAGCAAAAGTTCTAGCCTCACCTATGAAATAAGTTGCTACTCAGGTCATAAAAAGGGATCCTTGGGTATGAAAAAAATGAAATCCCAAAGAACTCAACATCATTACATGTATGAATCATTAAGTCTGTGAGTTCCTGAAGTGGCTGCAAAGGAAGAGCTCCTGAGACCTCCTCATGTCCACGGAGAACCAGAAGGCAGCTTGAGGAGCGTCAGGTGCTGACTGGGAGGATTCCACTTACGGCTCCACCTCGGCTGCAAATGTTCCATGGTATTAAATCTGGAGCAAGCTCAGCTGTAAAGACATCAATTCAAGAGTTCTGGTCCATTATCAAAGCAGGTTATCAGAGCCTCACCATTCACAAGAAAGGGCTCAAGTGCCCTCTGCCAACTGCCCTCCCAGCACCGAGTTCACAACTGTGCAGAACTTTGTAACTCACAAAAGGAACTAATGTCTTTAACAATGTTTGGCACCTCCATGAGCTATGAATCCAAACCTTAACATGGTTCCCGTAGATGATCTCCTAGATGATGAGGAGAAGATCGTAGATGAAGGTGCCTGGAAGCCTACGCTGACCCCGGCAGTTATTGGCATGGGATGTAATGTCACAGGCGTAAGCAACAATGCAGTTCCCTCACCACTCTGTGACCTGGTGCTGTGCAAACTTTAATTGAATTCCCCTCTAGTTGAGGGTATGGGAAGAATTTCAGGAGTGCCTGATGCTCATTGGCACACTGAATTCACATGAAAGTTTCAGGGCTTGTCCAACCAGAAGGGGACTGAATAAGCACATCCAAGTCAGGGGTGTGGGGAGGAGGAAGCTCCTACAGTGAGTGAGCATGGGAATCTGCCGACCCCTTATGCGGGTCTTTGAGCAGCTTCATCACAGTATTTTCCAATAAACCTCTTTAGTTGGGGTCTCAAGGACGGCTTCCTGATGTACTGCTTTAGTTTAGGGAACACTGGTCTGAGCCTCTTTACAAAACAATCTGCTATTGATAATTGGGGCCATTTGTGAGCAAGGAAAAGACAGAGGGCAGGTAGCCAAAGTCCTCTTGCCCCTGAAAGCCTGAAAACAGCATAATCTTTCTGGGTGTTTGTCTGCTTCCAACCTGAGCAGCATGTCTTACTACACTCCATGTCTAAGATCAACTCATATGGCCTGAATCTCATATCAGGTCAAGGCAGGAAGTTCAGCCCTTTCCTTCCCCCCTCCTGAGGTGTCCTTTCCCCTCTCTGGCAACGACCCACCTTCCCTTATCATTTATGACTTTCACACTGACTCACCGTCTGGCCCACGCAAACTGCAGTGCCTGTTTCTGCGGGCCCTCTCTGAGGGCGTTGTGGCGAGAGATGGAAAACAAAGTTTTCCTGCACTTGGAAGAAACAGCACTAATGAGAAGAAGTCAAGTGTCCAATACAGACCAAACTGGGTGGTGTCAACAGAATATTTACCAGGAAAAACACTGCTAAGTTATCATAGGATGTACACCTTTATTCTCAGTTGTTTTTCAATTTTGTTATAAAATAGATATGCTCATGGAGAAAAGTATGATGAAGTTTCATGTTCTCTACACCCAGGTAAACTTAGTTCTTGGCATCCCACTGAGGTTGCATTCAAATGGTTTAAATTTCAGGTACTACTCTTTTGAGTTAAAAGGACAATGAAGGTGACAAGAGGAAGTGTTTAGATCCCAAGATTCCAGGGTGTCTCTGACAACACCGTTCAGTTCTATTTATGGAAACATGAAATGCAGTCAGCATGGATATAAACTTAACTGCAAGCATAATAAACAAGTGAAACCTGGCCTAGGCATCCTGGTGCTAGACCCTATCACTGATGCATGCTGATCACCCTAAAAGCCAAGGTTTTTTGGATATCTCTTAGTTGAGATTGTGTTAGGCAAGATAATGTTACCTTACGCAGCAAGAGAGACTATGCAGATGTGATTAAGGTTGTAGACCTTAAGATGTGGGATAATCCCAGATTGCCCAGGTGAGCCCAATCTAATCACAAGGTTCTTAAAAGTAAAGGCAGCAGAACAGTGGGCGAGAGAGATAGCAGCATAAGAAGCATTTAACACCTTGTTGCTGTTTCTGAGATATAAGAAGCTCTGTGCAAGGAGCAAGAGGGTCCCCTAGGAGCACAAGGTAGCCTTCAGCTGATAGCCAGCAAGGAAACTGGGGCTTCATTCTCATACCACAAGGAAATGACTCCATTCTCCCAACAGCATCAATGAGCAAGGAAACAGGTTGCCCCCCAAGAGCAGAAAGGAAAGCAGCCCGGCCAACACTGTTTTTATCAGGTGAGTCCAGGGCTGAACTTCTAACCCTATAGAACTATATGAAAATCTGTGTTGTTTAAGCCACTAAACTTGTAGTAATTTGTTTTGACCACAATAGACAACTAATACAAGATGCATCTATGTTGCATAAGGTAGGATCAATACAATTTATTGATCCGAGAGGTATGGCTCTCAAGAGAGCAAGCAGACAGCATTCAGTAGGGGAAGATATCCTAAGAAAAACTGGCTCCAAGATTTGCCACCCTTGCATACATAACTATTTTATATATATCCAGAATATATATAAATTCTGGATGCATATTTCTGATGTTCTGCTAAGGAAAATACTGTCTTTGACATTCTTAATCATAAAACCAATTCTGTCATATGTACATACTTGTTTTAAAAATAATAACAAATGGACAGATGCAGTTGAGTTATTTGGTGATTGACTTTTGGCACCAATAGCCCCATGGCCTTGCCCTGTCCACCTGTCTGTACTGGAAGTTATATTTCTTTCCATGAGCTGCAGAAAGGAAATAACTGCATAACATGAAAGGGTAGGTAGTTGTTATAAGAACCTCTAAATAAGGCACTGACTGAAAAATAACCAAAACATCCAAACTCTGGAAGTGCAGACATGTTTTGAACAAATTCCAAAATTCTCTTATGATTGTCACCAGTGCTTTCCTGAGGACCCATGTGTCCTAAAAAGTACACTGGACCATCAACATAATTTGCTTAAAGGGTAGAAAAAAGGCAGACAAAAAACACCTGATTTAAGGACCAAAATATAGCTAATTTACCAAGCAAGAAACTTGCCTTCAAACCCCTTTTATCCTCTTTGAACCTCCTGCCCTCATCCCCCATCAAGGTTTCTCCTACGATCTCCACCCAACTCCCACCTTCTGCCCACCACTGCCCAGACTTCTGCTTCTCTTGGAGCAAAAACCTCAAGTGCTCCATGATCCAGATGTTCCTCCATTTCCCCCAGTCTTCCCTACAGCATTTCACTACTTGTGTCTTTTTCCAACTTTCCACTGGGTATTTCACTGGGAAGAAATCTGAGAAACTCATTTATGTTAAGGGGTTCATGGAAGATCATGATTGAATGTGCTCTTTTAGGTGATACAATCATTTTAAAAGAGGATTCCTAGAAGTATTATGTCTTCAACCAAAATAGTGAAATACACGTGGTAGAATTTTAGACAATTATTGGAATGGAGGTCAAGAGGCCATGGGAAGTGGGCCTCTCCTTAACCATGAGTGTCCCTCGTCCCATCACACTGACCTCTGCTAACTCCATGTCTGAGTAGGGGCGTCTCGGACTGATCAGGTGTCCATTTACAGCTGGTATTGAGGTAAGCTAGCTGCTGTAACAGATAGACCCTGAGCAGTACAATGACTTAAATAAGATAGGATATTATCTTGTAGGATATCCTATGCAGGATATTATTTCTTGCTTTGGGCAAGTGAGTAGTTTAGTGAGGTATCCCCATTTCATTAAATCATTCAGGGCCCTAGGCCAATGAAGGCTGTGCCATTTTCAACATTCAACATGTGTCACTCTAAAATTGCCCTCAAGGGTGGGGTGAGGGTCCTCTCTTTTCAGCCCAACCTGAAGGAGAAAGAGAAAGAAGTTATCCATTTGTCAGGTTTGCACAGGCCAGAGCTGGGAGACTTGCTCATGGCTCCACTAACGTTTGTTGGCTAAATCTCAGCCACTGGGCTGTACCTAAGTGCAAGGAAGGCTGGGAATTGTGTTCTTACTGCAGCAGCAAAAAGAAGAGATGAACAGGGATTTGGTGGAACAATTGATAGTCTCTGCCATGCAGCTCAAACATAAATCTTTTCCTGGCTTCTTGTTAGGGGACCGCTTTCTTTCTTGTGGAAAATCAACAATATGTGCATACAGATCCAAGAGGATAAGACATTGTTCTTGCCATCAAGCAGACAAGCTTGGGAAATTAGGACCAAAAAAAGGTGAAACTTTAAAAAATTGCAGCCATCTTCACATATTAGGAATAGCAGCATCATTGATTTGTTTTTTCTTTTTGGAGGAAAGAATCTTTTTGTTTCATTTGTTTGAGGAAACAATTTACGGGTGTTTTTCGTGTGCAAAGTTTGGTCCTGAGTTTAGTCTCATAAGAGTCATTGGGTTAAAGAGTTGAAAGACCATTTTTCAAAGGAATGGTCACTTTTATAGTGGGCAGAGCCCCAGAGCTGAGTAATTATTATGGAGTACTAATAAACTGGTTTTTCATCCTTTGGCTAGAGTCTGACAAAAAAGCACTTGGGGTTTTGGACTAAGCACTAGGTCAAGGGGAACTCTCACCTATATGACAAAGGACACTCCCACCTATATGAGAAGGGACTAAAACCCTAGAACATGTCAGCAAGACGGAGTGAGGTGAGAGGCTGTAAGTAGGGAGAAGAGTGATAGACTTAAGAGCAGTGGTCATTGTTACCACATTCCTTTCCCACATTCTAATTCTGTATGTTATCTTCCATCTCTGAGTAAGGTTTTATTCACTCTGGCCCATTATTAGCTGTGCTGGGGTATGGAGCAAGTTGTGTAACAAGAGGAGAGCTAATGTCTATACATGGACAAATAGAACAAGAAACCATTGAAACATCACAGAATATGCAAAATAGCAGAATCAAGAGATGGCAAGCAACAGCCAAGGCAGGTGCATATTCTACAGCTGTGGTCCCCAAACCCTGGCAGCGGTCCCTGGCCTGCTAGGAACCAGGCCACCCAGCAGGAGGTAAGTGGCGGTGGGCAGGTGAGTGAAGCTTCATCGGTGTTGTAGCAGCTCCCTGTTGCTCACAACACCACCTGAACTCCGCCTCACTGCCCCCGCCCCACCCTCTCAGAGGTGGAAAAATTGTCCTCCATGAAACCTGGTGCCAAGAAGGCTGGGGACCGCTGCTCTGCAGTAATCCTCAGAATCATCTGAGGAGAGAACTGGGATTCCTGACATCATCTAATAGGGATTTGGATCTTGAGTTTTGGCCAGCAAAGGGGCATCTAACCCCGGACATACCAAAGAACATGGAAATATGGTTAAATATGCTCAAATAAAACATCACCAAACAGCACAAGACTGAGTGTAAATTATGCCAAATGGTGTTGTATAAGCTCTAACTCCTACAGCCAAAGCTGCTGGGAGGACAGAAGTCGTTAGGAAAACCTCGTGGTAGAGGGAAGGTGAAGCTGGCCCTGAAAGGATGAAAAGGTTAAGGCAGCAGGGGCACTGGAGGACACCTCAGTGAAGAATCCCACAGAAGTTGTGGGCTACTCCAAGAATTGCAGATTAGAGATGTGTGTTTCCACTCTGATGGACCTGTTTTTCTGTTACGCCCTGGGGTTTGTCCACAGGATTTCCCAATAATTTGATAAGGCACCTTACTTTGCCTCAATCTGTTGTATTTTCTAGACCACAGTTCCCTAATCAACGTGCCTGTTATTGATGTGCTAGCACACCCTTGGGCTCTCCAGCCATCTTCCACGGCCTGTGCTGGTCACTCTGGCTATAAGCAGCCTCGTTAGTTAACACCAGTGTGCAGTATTAGCACTTTCTAGTTGTGCTGTAAAGAGAAACACGGTGGGGAGCTCTGTAGCCTATGCGTTGGTAAGTGATACCGACCATGGGGAGGACAAGATACAGTTGCGCTGGAGACTGTATGAGAAGTGGGATCCCAACTGTGTCAGGATCACTTAAAAGAAGTTACAAACTTAATGGTTTTAGTTACTTGCTCTGCTAAAGTTACCGTTTCTCCTCCTCTCTCTTTTACACACATCTGTTCAACTTCTATCACCAATGTGGTATTTTCCAGAGAGTTAAAGAACTCAGATCTAGAAGGTGATAAAGCAATTCCAAATCCCTTTTAGCAACAAGGGGTAGAAAGAAACCCATGTCTAGCTGGGGTAATCAGAAGAGGCTCCTGGGACATGTAAGCGTGGGCATGTTGGGTGGAGGTTGTCTGGAGGACACGGCAGAGGAGCAGCTGGAGCAAGGTCAAGGGTGGGAGCAGGATCTGTGTGCAAGGGAGGAGGGGGCTGCTGAGAGTGAGCAGACTGGGGCGGCCACGGCCTCGTTTCTTTCAAGCCCCAGCCTTCCGTGGTACTAGAGCAAGTCAGACACGTCGTACGCCTTCCTGCTTTTGTTCAGAAGGGCGCTGGACAGGATGACCTCCACAGGAAAAACGTGGATGCGTGGGCATCGAGGTTAGGAAGGTTTTAAATCTACCTTTTCCATTTTTGATTCTGTATTTGTTTTTTCCTGATTTTCATTCTCTCCTAGTAGCGTCTCTATCTCCATTTATTCCATTTTTCTTTTCATAAGCGGGCGCATTCCAGACAGCTCTGGGGATCCGTGCTCTCTAGCCAGAAGAGGGCAGTGTTTGGAAGCAATGAGCCTGGAAATCCTCCTGGTGCAGGCTCAGGCATCATCAGGCAGGTTGGGCTCTCTTTTTTTCCTGCCCTTTTCTCCCCCTAATTGTAGTATCAAATATAGAAGGTACGTGTAGTTACCTCTGAAAACATATCAAGTGACTCCTTCATCTCCCCCACTGCCCAACTTTTTAAAGGAATAATCATAAATACTTAAGATATAGCTAACAACTTGGCTTAATAACAGGCCACATTTTGGCTAGTTTTCTGAAAAACTTACACAGAATATAGAATACAAACATCTAGATACTGTGAGCAGAGACTATATAGTGATTCAGGCAAAACAGACATTTTTCTTAAGGTACGCCTGCTCTTATTAGGCAGTTGGGCAAGTAGAATTAGTATTTCACCCAGCTTTTAAAAAATAATTGTACAAGTCATTCATTAACTTTCCCAACACATATTTAACGAGCACCTATGAGGTGCCATGCGCTGGCTGGACGATGGGGAGACCTGCAGATGACTGCAACAAGGAGAGATGCCAGGTGATATGGATGGTGGCATGGGCTTGAAAGAAACTGGGTTTTTGAAGAAGAAAGAAAAAGTTCAGAAAAAGGAAAAGCAATGGGGATTAAGGAGGGTACCTATTCCTTCCCCAGGCATTGTGGTAGGCGGAACACGAGAATCTGACGGCGCCCTCAGAGGACAGCTAAATTTTAGCGAGATTAAGCAGAATTCCTTTGAACATTTAGAGAAGTTGAGGATACAGGGGATTTTGCTGATAACAGCCCATGAGGCAACAAAGAAAGGAGTGGGGTAGGCGGCATGGCTGGCTTCATGAGCGCGTAACCTGTGTAGTCACGCAGAGCTCCACACTTGGAAGGACCAATGTTTGTTTTAATGTTTTGCTGATACAATCATGAAATTCTTAATAATTTTGGGGCAAGGGGTCCCACATTTTCATTGTGCTCTCAGCCCAGTAAATTATGTAGGGAATGATGGTTCATCAGTTCTAATTAAAGCTTCCTTCTAGGATAAGGTCGGGGGTTGGGAGCAGGGTGCTGGTGAGAGGCAGCGTCCTGCGAGCACTTCTGTGGGTGCAGAACAGGGAGGCCCACGCGGCAGCACAGGGGCACCACTCAGGTTCAGGGCAGTGGGTGCTCAGTCGTTTCCTCTCTAGATGCGCTGTACAGTGTGGTGCTGGATTAGAGGGGGCTTTGCCAGCCTCCCTTAAATCCCACTGTAGGCAACGTTGTATCTGGAAGAGAAGTCACCTTATCAGAAGTCATATAGCCAGCTATCCACTTCACTGTAGTGAAATATGTTAGACTTTCGCTTTCTGCTTTCTGAGTGTGATGTCTAGCTTAAACAGCCTTTCAGCCCCTCTCCCAAAACTATACACTCTCTTAAGTTTTTTTCTAACAATTTTTAGTTTTTATATTTAGCTCTTAATTCACCTGAAATTTTATTATTATGTATTGCATAGTAGGTATCCATTGAAGTTTTCCGGCATCATTTATTAATCAGTTTATTCTATAAATAGGTCTATTTTGGGATGTTTCACTCCGTTCTATTGATCTATTTTCCTATGTCTGCAACATTATCACACTGCTTACATGATCATTTATCTAGAATGTATTTTGATATTACATGGCAAAGGCTAAAATTTTCTTGCCTCTTTTTATTGTTTTCTTCTTCTAGACAAATTTTAGAATCAAGCTTGTCAAATAACATAAATAATTATGCAAAGATATTGATTTGTATTGAATCAAGTTGATAAATTCTGTTAGAAAGAATCAGCATTTTTACACCATAGACTTTCCATTCAGGAACACAGTGTGCAATTTATGTTTTAAATCCTAAATCTCCAATCCTAATTCTGTTCACCCACCCATGCTAATTTGTTGGTTTTTTTTTTTTTTACCAATAATTCAATCTTTTTGCACATTTTCTACTTTTTGTAGGACACTTGGCATCTCCCTTTCTACAGCCGTACGTGTTTCTCAGATAACTCTGAGGGGCAGTAAGTTAGTGGAGAATAGAGAGTTTGAAGCCAGTAAAAACTTTATATTCAAAAATTTTCTCACTGCTAAGAACTTCTGTTCATTTCCTAAATCTATGTTGTTGAATTGTTTATTCTCTTAAGTGATCTAGAAAAGATTTGAAAAGTTTTGCCTTAGACCCCAAAGATATCCATATCAATATTTCTTCTATAATCAGATCATTAAAATATAAAGCCATATAAAATTCAATGTCAAGCATCATTGCAAATCAATATCCCAGTTGGAAAATCACTCCACATAGCTCACTTTTTTTTTAGGAAACCAAAACCTTCAGTAATACCCATCTTGTAAAATAAGAATATTCAGAAAGAAGAAAATAATTTTTATTCAGCCTTTTCACTTACTGTACTATCAAAGACTAATCAAAGCATGTGATTAATAATAGTCCCTTAAAATTTCATCCTGGGAGTGTTTTATGAAGGTTGAATGAAGAACACTTGTAAGCAACTGAGTGCTATGGTAAAGTGGTTAGTTACTACCATAGTTTATGAATTAGCATGAGTTTATAGAGTAGCTGATGCTGAAAGCTAAAATTTTTATTCTTTTTCATCAGTATTTTCTTATTCAAACTGAAATTGAAAGATTGACAAATGTCAGAGGTGAGTTAGCCTGCAAGAGATTTGGAATCAGAAATGGTGAACTAGATAGTCGGATAAAAAACATGGAGCCCAGCAGGTGGCAATAGAAGCCCTTCTCTTCCCAGGATGAAATGCCTTCCCTTGTGCAGGCATTTTAAGTTACCGTGTTTCTTAACTCTTCATTAAGGCAAACATAATTTCAACTATCTTTGGTCCCCTTTTTCTCAGGGACGTAAGGGTAGGAGGAGTCAGGGTGGAGCAGAAGAAATGAAAGCTTGTACATAAAATCTGAGCCCTTGAGAAGGGTTTTGCTTTCCCTAGTCACTGAAAATGCCTATTCATAAAGAACATGTGTGTTTTAGTAGCCTCTGTACAGGTTAAACATTATAAGGATTTTTTTTTTTTTTGGTTGGGGAGGGACAATACAATTTTAATCATCCGTAGATTTTTGTTTAATCCTAAGGCTCTTAGAAGACTGGTGTGGTTTATTAGTTCAAAGGGAGCTCACTGAAATCCTTGAACTATTCATGACTATTAAAAGAATGAAAAATTTAAAAATCTCAAGTGTTTTCATGCAGAGCAGAGAGAGAACCAAGGTGCTACTCAAAAGGAAAATTTGGAAGAGAAAAACTTCTATAACAGGTTGATTTATTATTCTAATTCACACCAAAATAAAAGAAGAGATGATTCTATAAGATGTTTCTCAAAAATCTGTCCAGAAAGAAGACAGGCATTTCTATTAGGGGTTTTATTTTATTTTATTTTTAAAGTATTATTGGTGGAAGCAGAATTGACTTTGGAGCTTAGAGCTTGAGTTAACAGTTCCACCTCCACCAATTACTACCCATGGAATCTGGAGTAAATGATCCATCCTTTTTGTACCTCAGGTTTTTATCTGTAAAATAAGATCAATATTAGTATTAACCTCATAGGATTGAGAGTAATAGATGTAAAGCACTTAGAACAGTATTGTCATATAGAAGTATTCAATAGATACTGGCTATTGGCAGAGAAAATTAGTGCTCACTGTTTATTAATTTGTTCTTTTACATTTCCCAGCCTCCCTTACAGTTAGTTTAAGGCCATGTCCTATTTATAGCCAATGCACTGGAGCAGAAGGACTAAAGCCGTTAGGAGACAGAGTGGTGGCTGGACACAGTGGCTCACATCTTTATTCCCAGCCCTTTGGGAGGCCAAGGTGGGAGGATCACTTGAGGCCAGGAGTTTGAGGCTGCAGTGAGCTACAATTGTGCTGCTATTGCACTTCAGCCTGGGTAAGGGAGCGAGACCGTGTCTCAAAAAGAAAAAAAAAAAAAGCCAGCATGCCTTTGAGCTTTGAGCTCCCTCTTTCCCTAATGAGGAGGATCCAAAGGCCACATGTCACAGATGATATATAGCTCCAAGATGGCGGAGAGCCACCCAACCCACATCAGGATATGAAATAAACTTTTGTAATGTAAAGTTACTGAGATTTGAGATTTCAGAGCTAATTTATTACCATAACTTAGCTCCACTATGTAAGGAAGATGTAAGATTTGACAGTTTCTTTAAATGTACAATATCGTTATTTCCAGATAATGGCTAACAAAATGTCAGGATAAAATAAGTAGCAGACTGACTTCTAGTTCTTAATAACCAGAATGTGACCTCCAAAACAGCAGAGCCTTTATCTATCTTATTTACTATGAAAACTCCAGTATCTAAAATAGTGCTTGGCACGAAAGAAGTGCCTAAGTATATATTTTTGTGAAGGGGCTGCACATTTTTAATACGCACGGCACTGTGCATAAATTGTAGAGAACATAAGAAATTAAAACCATGGCCTTTGCCCTCAAGAAGAGTATAATCCAAAATGAAGAGACAAATACACCCATCTCTTCTCTTGCCCACTCCTATCTCCAGGTACACAAACCAGTGACATTGCTGCTTCAGCTAAGAGACACTATATTTAAATGCGAACTTTTGCCACAGACTGAAGATATGCAGATGACAGAGTGCTTAGAGGGCTGCGGACAACTGGGACATGAAGAAGGGATAATATCTCAATAGGTTAGTGAAAGACAGAGACCCAGGGTAGGAGTGGAACAGCGAAAGTAAAGGCTCAGCATTCTGGACATGAGACTAAAAATGTTAATGAAATGGGCCAGATTGAAAGAAAAACATGTATTGGAGAAGAAAAAGGAAAACAATTGGATGGTGGACACTGTGGTGGCGTTTTGCCTTCATGGTTTCCACCGTCAGGACAAAAAAATCCTCGTTCCCCCAGCAGCTGGGATTGTTGGCTGCTGAAGTCTCTCAGCTGTGACCACTCCAGAAATTGTCCTCAGCTGAAGAGAGCCACCTGGCAATCATATCCAGTGACTGACTGATGCTAAAGTATAAAGGCTGCACCATCTTGCCTTAATAGAAGGACCGTTCTGCAGGACCATCCCAGCTCCAGGGCTCCCCACAGGATCATCAGAGGACTCTTGTGACTGTATCGCAGCCTGACATCTCTCTGCCCAAGCCTGCTTCTGTCATTTCCCCAGAGCTATGAATTCCCAAAGTGGGCTCAGTACTTCCTGCATGCAAATCTCCGCCTCAAAATCTCTGCAACAGACAGTAAGGATGAGACAAATTTATGGAAGGTCACAAAAGCCAGGAAAAGCTTAGGCTTGTGGAGCAGGGGAAAAAAGAGAGAGAGAGAGAGAGAGAGAGGATTACTAATGACTTCTGAAGAGGGGAACGACAGTGCAGGGAGGCTTGGGCTTGGTAATGGCATGGAGGATTAGAGGCAAAGATCCTACACTGGGAAAGGCAGAAATTGCTTTCCAGAATTCTGCTAGACAGTCTATGGAGCACTTGAGTGCAGTTCCACTGTCTAGACCTCAGAGTGTTTGTTTGCCTGGAATGTGTCTACTATTTCCAAGTCCACTTAGAGCTGACTGTGAGCTACGAGGCTAATGAACAAAAGGGAGTAAAATTCCTTTCTTGGCTCTACTTCAATTCAAGTAGGATCGTTTGATTAGAGGTGAGTTTGAGGAGTAGCCAGAATTTAGGGTAAATTCTCGGTTTCTTGAAGAAAATCCTAACATGTTTTGACCTTTCACAACAAAGAGTTGGGCTTGTGCAGCAATGAGCAATGGAAAGACGACCTCATCTTTCCATGGAGAGCTCACCACAGCAGCCTCATTCCTACCAGTCAGGACTTAGCATTCAGGGGTAGCATCGGCCACAGAATTAAAAACCAGCTGACGGGAGTGTTCTGTCAGGAGAGAAAGAGAGAGAGAAGGAGAAGCCAGAGCAGACAGCGAAAAGGAGCTAAGTAGACATGAGCAACCATGAAAAATATTGATCAATGAACATTATTAATTGTTGGACATGGTGACTTTTCCAGACAGAACCTACATAATACGTAAGATCTTTTCTCTAGACTAAGGAGAAGATATTTTCTTTCTTCCCAACCTTATTTTGATGTCTTGCCTATTGTCTTAAAGATGCTTCTAATGACTCTGGGAGTGCCAAGACATCATGTCTTACGTGCCAATCACTATTATTGTAATGCTCAGCTGACAAAAACTACATGCAAATCTAATAATGTTGTCAATGGAGTCTCAGGAAATGATTATTTTAGTTGGAGCAGTTCTGGAAATGTTGATTGAACAATTAAATAAAAACTTTGGGAAAAAGGTGAGTCTTCTAAAATGTTTTTATAGCAGGGCCACTGGTTCAAGTGAGCTTGGCATGCCGTATTGGTGACCCCAGACCGATGGAGCAAGTGCTTAAGGCAGAAATGTGGGAATTTATTTATTCAAAGGAAAGAACAAAGGTGCAGCATCCTAAGGCAGGATGTGTGCAGTGAATGGTTTCGACACTAATGAGTCTGGTAGGGTGGGAATTATCTGCCTTCTAAGCTCAGTCAACAAACATTTCTTAAGCCTCTACCATGTGCCAAGCACTGCAAGGGGTGCGTTTGGCAAATTTATGAAGAATTAGAAATGGTAAGGCTTTTTGAATTCAGAAAGATGAGGGGAAAGTAGAAGAGACAAAGGGAACAAAGGACTAAAATCTGTAAGTGGGCAAATTAGGAGAACTGAGTCTATGCTGAATAGCCCTGGTGAGAAAAGGCTGCTTGGTAAAATTCCCTTGTAACTCACACTAAATCGGTGACCCTGTGACTTCTGAGAGCAGAGGTACAATGTAGCATTGAGGAGTGGTTAGAAGAATCTGTTCTAGAGTCAGGCTGCTGGAGATTCCATCCCATTATCAATCACTACAACTATGGGACTTGAGCTAGCTTCCTTAATCTCTCCGCCCCTCAGTTTCATCTGTACAATGAGGTTAATACAGTATCTCATGGGATGGTTGCTAGAAATTAACAGAAATAATTCAGGTAGAGTGCTCTGCGTAATGCCTCACACTCTACCGCTAGATGATGGTAGAAATAGTGCAGGGAGAGATCGCACTGGAGGAATGAAAGGAACACCTATTTTTGTGATGTAGTCCTTGCAAACGTCCTTCCTAAGTTCCTTAGAGGCTTAGAATGGAAAAAATCACCCATACAAGCAGCCTGGGGAACAAAACTGAGATACATTCTCTTTGGAGTCATTCATCTCACTACAGACATCCACACTGACATGCAATTTCTTTACTCTCAAGTTTATAGCTTATAGAATGTCTTAGTATCTGATTGACTGCAGGTACCTTCGGGTGAGACTTAAGCAATTTTCTCAATTTTTGCTTAAATAGAATAATTCATTCTAAGTGCCAAATCTTCATAAGTAGTTTCTGACAGATGAAACAGTTTATAAATCCTCAAGATCTTTTTATCATTCCTTGAAAGAACCTTTACACTTACTATCTGTGTGCCCTGAGGGCCTGTTGTATGGGAAGGATACTCACTCTAAAGAACAAAGGCAGGGAATGTTTTTATTTAAAAAAAAAAAAAAAGCATAATTGTCCTGCACAACAAAGGCTCTCTTCTATTCTATACCTTGAAACTACTGTTCACTTTTAGCACAAATGTGTTAGCAAAAACAGGAGTAAGCCAGATTCACAGGACTTCCATGTCAGTACTGCTGGGTCCTTGCATGACAGGTGACAAATGGCTTTTCTTCTTTTTCCTTCACCCCTGCAACCCCTGACATATCTGAACTCTTGCTCTTGCATTTTCTCTGGCCTTTGAGGATAACAAAGTGCTCCGTTTAAGCAGAGATTAAGTAGCCTTTGAAAGGATTATTTTGGCTTCCACGAGCTCTAGATAAGAATAAATGAAAGTACAGAGAAATGATTTAGTTTGCCCCAAATGACAATATATTCTGACAGGAGAGAGAAATGGCATTTTTGGGGTATTTCTTATCCCTGATTGCTGCATCAATCTTTAACTCCCATCAGGTGCAACAGAGCTGGTTGACAGAAGGTTGTTCGTCACCTGCCCTCTGTTTCTTAGCTGGACACTGGCTTGCTAGCTCTCCTCTTGCCTTATTCCACCCTCCTGTCATCAGCACGAATGGGAGCCATGTAGAACACTAGAGGATATCTTTGTGCACATCTTTGTGTGTCAATTAATAAAAGCCCTTGAAAAACACCTTCCAGAGATATGATGTTGGAGGACAGTTCTCCATGTACAACATCTCATGTTTCTTGCAAAAAATGTACTGATTTCCTTTTTTCTGGGTCATAGTTTAACGAATGTTTGTATAATGGAAGATGGAGTGTCTCTCTCGAGAGCAAAGCGCAGGCATGCTTGCTGCCTTTAGGAAAGCTTCAGGTTCCCTGCGCTCGGGATCCCTGCCCTGTAACGTAACCCACTGTGAGTGCAGGTGTGCTGTGGCTCCCTCACATTGACCTGGAGGAACTGGAGCTCAGGGACCGGCAGAGAAATGTCGTTCCTGCTACTGCTGTGTGTAATAAACTATTGTTCATCTCTGTTCAGGAATCTTGTGTCTTTTGCCAGCAGCCATGAAACTGTGGCCATCTAACTTGTTTGTCTGTAAGTTAAAAGTTTAGACCTTTTCCAGTTCTCGATACATAGTTCCAAATTTAAAATGATCCCCAGAGACCTGCTAATGTACAAAACCCCTGACAAGCATTCCTTATGTGTTGACCACCGTGATGTCATAGCAAACTGCTCATGATGTCCCACCGCTTTCTTGAGGTCTCAGAAACTCATGCTACCAGGTGTGTAACAACAGCTGCACTCAATCAGCATTCTACTTGAATCCTTATTTCTGGAACCTTCTTAAAAGTTGACAAAAGAAAACATTCAACCCTCAGATCACTTTGTAAATGTTACCAGATCTTTAATACATTGAATAAGGATTCGGCCTCTCTAAAAGGCTAAGATAATTTGTGTTCAGCAAGAACATAAAAGTTATTTCTGCTCCCACTGTATAGATTGGCCCAGTCATTCTGATCCATTCATTTATTCAAATCAATTTGCACATTGACTTTATTTATTTATTTATTTTTTATTTTTTTATTTCAGCATATTATGGGGATACAAATGTTAAGGTTACATATATTGCCCTTGTCCCCCCTCCCCCCTCGAGTCAGAGCTTCAAGCGTGACCATCCGCCAGACGGTGCACATCGCACTCATTATGTATGTATATACCCATCCCCTCCTCCCCACTCCCGTCTGCCCGACTCCCAATAAATGTTGTTCCTATGTGTCCACTTACGTGTTGATCAGTGAAACCAATTTGCTGGTGAGTACATGTGGTGCTAATTTTCCATTCTTGGGATACTTCACTTAGTAGAATGGGTTTCAGCTCCATCCAGGAAAATACAAGAGGTGCTATATCACCGTTGCTTCTTATAGCTGAATAGTACTCCATGGTATACATATACCAAATGGATAAAAAAATACAAGCCAAGTATCTGCTGTCTTCAGGAAACACATTTAAACTCTAACATTTTAATGATGCCTATATTTAATTTTTGTTTAATTCAGGATATTATAAAGGTACAAACATTTTGGTTACATGAAATGTATTTGCCATGCTCAAGCCAGGGCATGTCCTTCCCCCATACAGTGTGTCCCATTTCCATTAGCTGTGGGTTTACACCCCCACCCCCCATCCCCCTACCTGACTGGCACCCAGTGAGTATTACAAACATGTGAGCACCTTAGTGTTGGTCAATTAGTGCCAGTTTTATGGTGAGTACATGTGGTGCATGTTTTTCCATCCTTTTGATATCTCACTTCGAAGGATGGGTTCAATCTCTATCCAGCATAATATAAGAGGTGCTAGATCACCATTGTTTTTTGTAGTTGAATAGTATTCCATGGTATACATATACAACATTTAATATATCCACTCATGTATTGATGGGCAGTTGGGTTGTTTCCACATCTTTGCAATTGTGGATTGTGCTGCTATAAACATTCGAGTGCAGATATCTTTATTATAGAATGTCTATTTTCCTTTGGATAGACGCCTAGTAGTGGGATTGCTGGGTCAAATTATATTTCTATTTTTAGCTCTTTGAGGTATCTCCAAATTACTTTCCACAGGGGTTGTACTAATTTGCAGTCCCATCAGCAGTGTAAGAGTGTTCCAATCTCTCCACATCCATGCAAGCATTTGTTATTTTGGGACTTTTTGATGAGGCCATTCTCATTGGAGTTAGGTGATATCTCATCGTAGTTTTGATTTACATTTCCCTAATGATTAGAGAGATGTTGAGCAATTTTTTATATGTTTGCTGGCCATTATTCTGTCTTCTTTTGAAAAGATTCTGTTCATGTCCTTTGCGCATTCATTGATGGGGTTATTTGATTTTTTCTTGTTAATTTTCTTAAGTTCTATATAGATTCTTGTTATCAGCCCTTTATCAGATGTGTAGAAAGCAAACATTTTCTCCCATTCTGTAGGTTGTCTATTTGCTCTAATGACCATTTCCTTGGCTATGCAGAAGATTTTTAATTTGATCAGTGTGTCCCATTTCCATTAGATCAGGTCTCATTTGTTTATTTTTGTGGCTGCTGTGATTGCTTTGGGGATTTTCTGCATAAATTCTTAACCTAGGCCAATATCTAAAAGAGTCTTCCCCACATTCTTCCAGAATTCTTAAGGTTTCACACCTTAGGTTTAAGTCTATTATCTAATGTGAGTTGATTTTTGTGAGAGGTGAGAGGTGGGGATCCAGTTTCAATCTTCTGCATGTGGATATACAGTTTTCCCAGCATCACTTATTGAATAGAGATTCTTTTCCCCAATGTATACTTTTGTCTGCTTTGTCAAAGATTAGAAGACAATATGAGGATGGTTTTATATCTGGGATCTCCGTCCTATTCCAAAGGTCTATATCTCTGTCCTTGTGCCAGTACAATGCTGTTTTGGTTACTGTAGGCTTGTAGCAAAGATTGAAGTCTGGCAGACTGATGCCTCCCAATTTGTTCTTTAGAAACTTCTAAATATAATACCTTTTGGGTATGTACATTACTAGCTACCTATTGTCATTGAGAAAGACTCTTTTCCTAAGAAGATAATGCTGATGACCATGGCCATTTAAACTGGAATTTTAGGTATCAGAGAAGGAAAAAAATATTTTTTTTTGGAATAAAGAGCTATCATAATGAAGTGGAGAATGGTCGTCCATCAACTGAAGAGAAGCTAGATTCGACCACCATAACTGGTTATAGAGAGTTTAAACACTTTTTCTTTTTCATTGCAACTAATATTCCTGTTATGAATGTTTTATAATTACAAACTAAAGTATTATATTGTTACATTCCATATACATGCCAGAGAGGAGTACCTAAGAAATCTAGACATACATTTCCATAGCTAAGTTTTGAGAGATATGCTTTCTTTCCCTTCAACTCCTTTCATTTCTTCTCATTTTGGGAGGATTTCTTCACCATTGGTAATAGAATTAATTTTGTGTATAAAGGAGAGAACAATGTGTCAATGTGTCTTGAATGCTAATAAAGTTTAATTTCCAGCTGAAACATTTTCATGAATATCTAAATAATTAAGGATACCTCTAAATAATTTCAACCAGAGAAGGAACTACTCTTTTCATGAACTTGGCATGCATTCACTGAACAACAATTTCCTGTATGCCTGTGATGCAGGGCATAGTGCAGAGATCCATATATTAATTAGAAATTGTCCATCCCTTCCTGTAGAAAGATTAATACTTACCTCAGAATTATGTAGAAATACTATAAAATCATTTGTAGAGCCAAGAATTCTCCCTAGAAGATAGATAGTGTTTTAGTGAGTTTAAGATATAAAAAATAATCTTACCACAGGAAGAATAAAGGAAAGGACATCCCAAACATGGAGATGAGTGTGTTCAAATAGAAAGGGAAAATATCTTTGGGAATTATCAAGAAGGGTGGTAAACCTGCGGTCCCCAACCCCCAGGGCTGCAGACTAGTACCAGTCTGTGGCCTATTAGGAACCTGGACCTCACAGCAAAAGGTGAGCAGCGAGCAAAGCTTCATCTATCTGTATTATAGCTGATCCGTAACCCTCGCATCACCGCATAAGCTCCGCCTCCTGCCTGGTCAGCAGTGGCTTTAGGTTCTCACAGGAGCATGAACCCTACTGTAAACTGCCCATGGGGGAACTCTAGGTTGTGTGCTCCTCATGAGGAGTTAATGCCTGATGATCTGAGGTGGTGATGCTAGCACTGGGGAGTGGCTGCAAATATAGATTATCATTAGCAGAGAGGTTGGACTGTACAATAAAGGTAATGCACTTGAATCAGCCAGAAACCATCTACTCCCCGACACCCCAGTCCATGGAAAAATCGTCTTCCATGAAACTGGTCCCTGGTGCCAAAAAGCATGGGGACTGCTGTAGTAGACTACACATTAAAACTTTTTCTCAGTTCAGGACACAGCATAGTATTAATTTTCCCCACTCTTAAGAAATCGTCCTTCTCCTTTATGGTCTGCTGCTTCTATCCTTACCTAGTCACCCCAGCTGGAAGACCAGCTGGGCAGGTTTTCTCAGACCTTGGGCCATTCCAGACTAGAGTAAAAGCTTTATTAATTACCTTTGTCCCAGCAAAAGGAGGAGTCTGTAATCAGTTCTGTTAACCTGGATGCAGTGTCAGCTATGCTAGGGTGAGACCTGACAATCAGGAGGGCTCTGAATTGTAGACCAATTCTACCTCCTTGTTTAATTCCTTGTACTGAAATTCAGCCCAGATGATCATTAATATTTGGCCAGTTTCTTGCTCTTGCTAGGGGACATGTGCCCAGCATTCTTGTTCTTGGTGAACCTGCTATTTTGAAGGAATTGAGAGTTCAGTAATGATAATATGAAGGTGCATATGAAAGTACATCTCCTGCTATTTGTTCTCCTTCCAATGTGATGTGCATTTTTCCCTGGAGTGAACTTCCTTGGATGTCAGACTTTGATAGAACCAAGACTGGTGAACTGCTGTGTCCTCCAAACAAAATGGTAGTGCTGCATACAAAAGAAGTTGGAATGGATATTGGTCAAGCAAATCAATGTTTGTTGATCATACTCAGCCTCTTCATCTGTCTATGGTCTAAGTCATCAGTTCCTCTTCACTGGCCCATACTATTCAGGTCCAGTGTGCATTGAGGCGTACCCTTCCCAATTTATGACGATCTTGGACTCTCCAACATTGCTTTCTTCTTTATATGGCTTCTTCTTGAAGGATTTACATTTAAAGTTTGGTCAGACTTGGATTGTTTGCCTGACACAATCAGAATCCAAAACATTCTACTAAAGGAACACATTTACTTTATTTCTGTTAAAATTTAGAGAAATAACAAGATGTATCTTTCTATAGTCAACAAAATTGCAATTAGATTTTTAAAATCTTTAGACCTCAAACACAGTATCAAGATTTTCTAAGCCTCTAAATTTAGACAATGTTAATATTAATTATAGTAATAACTAATTCTGGCAATGTCTATGGTAGCCTAAAAATGAACAGAATAATTTAATTCAAGTTGTATCTGTGTCTATTATAGTTTAATATTTTTTGCCAGCATAAATTATTTAATAAGGCTCTTTGTTTCTTGTCATTCACTTAAAAATTCAATACATATTTTAAAAAATTCTCTTTCTTAAACAGTAATATTGTAACATTTTAAATGTATGCAGTCCTTGTTAAAAAAGAGATTTCTAATAGCGTCCCTAAAGCAGTTCTTAACTCTTTTTAACCTGGTCAGCCATGAATTTATCTGTTCTTTGTTTTCACTTGAACAAAGGATGAATGGTTAACATATGAGGACATGATAACATTTAAAGACACTTTCAATTAAAATAGTGTTCTGTGACTCTATGGTATATTGTTTGGCTGTACTTCTGTTGTGATCAATATCTTGTACACATAGGAGTGCTTAGTTCGATAAATTATAGCTAACTGTTTCTCTCAATTCAGTTCAACTGTGATGAAAACTAGGTCAAAATGATTTTGACATCATGCAAAGCAGGCATTTTTGCAGAGACCATCTTTCTCCTTTTAGCATTCTTCAAGTATATAGCCCCTCTCAACCACTTTGCAGATTTTAATGTGTGTTCTCTGTCATAATAGAGAATGAGTATCAGGTAGGGTGAACAATTCAGCATAACCTATAACCAGGAATGTAGAAAAAGCAGTTTAGAGTTGCTTTACTACCCTCCAATTATAGCCCTGCAATATCATCTTAGCTGTTGGACTGTCATGCACAAATGAGATGCTAGAATTGTCAGATTATAAGAATATAGATAAAAAGTAAAAAACAACCACATTTTCAATTTATTGGGTTTATTTCAACAAATATTCATAACAAAAATTTTCTAGTGCCTTTGATCAGAACTTGGCTTCCTGTACAATAAATTTCAGAAACAATATTATTAAAAGAAGCAGTAAAATTGAATTGTCATTGGTTAAAGGACAGTGCACATATTGTCATAGGAAGGTGGGAGGTGAAAGAAGCCACTGATGTTAAGTGTAAGTTTTATGACTGGACTTCTTTGAAAGCAAGGGAAGATTCTTAATCTGGGCTCAACTTCATTGCTTTCAATGAAGAACTGTTAATGTAAATGCACTGGATCAATCTGTATTCAATTAAAAGCAATATTGTATAAATAACATGCAGAACATTGCTCTCAAATCTTTGCTGCCAATGAATAAGCTCATGATAAAAGGCACTATTGATTTCAATGAAAAATTTATTAAGTAGATAGTGTGAGTATGTAAAAGTATAATTGTTTGAAAAATATTAATGTAACCAAGCATAAAAAATGATTATATTTGAAATTATTGAAAGATATATATTAGGAAATACCTCAAAATATGGCTAAATGAAATGCATGACACTTAACTAGGGGTATAGTATGGAGTTATGTGATCATAGGAAAAAAGAAATCTAGGATTGGCCTGAAATCAATAGATTAATAGAAAGTTGTTATGAAACCCCCAAATCCATATTAAATCATGCCCACTAGAGCTCAACATTCTGCTAAGAACAATGATTTTTAAAGGGTAGGGATGAGAATATAACAGAAAATACGGATTTTTCAAATCACTGCTCCTATAGGATTGTATCAGCACATGAGGGTAGGTGTCACACAGCAATGATCTTAGAACAGTTACCACATGATCCCACCCACCTGTTATTTTGAGAACCTGGAAGTTTCTGACCTTGATCAATTTACAAAGTACAGCAGAAGGAAACATTTTTATAAGAGTTAGATTAAGGGGCTGGATGCCCACCAGCCAGTCTATAAGTAACATTTGACGCCTTACACACCCTTCCTAATGACATAGTCTGCCCCTACAGCTAAAAATTTTCAAAGTAAAAACTGCCCTCCACCATTACCTACCTAAACAAATGATACACGCACACAGAGACACAGAGGACACCTGTAGACCACGCTACCAACCCTGAGCCAGTTAGTTGCTGAGAACCTAGAATCAGCAGTCCTGGAAGCTGAATTTCTGAAAATGATAAATGGAAGCATATAATTTACTAGAAAACAGTAGTTCTTTTATCTGAGGTTTAAGCCCTTTAACATGTCTCCCAAGAGATTACTTTTTTAGAATATATCATGAGAAACCTCTAGCAAGAACAAAAACTGTAGACAGATTAGAATTGTTTTGCTGACATGAAAGTCATAAAAAAGTTACACATACATTTTGGAAATAATTTAGAACTATTTCCTTGTATGTTACCTTCTCTATAGTTTTGAATGTAAAGTGATCCAGTTATGACTGTTGAGAAAATGTGAATTGAAAGACAATCCAAATGTGTTCCAATAGTATGCATGTAAAAACTCCTTCAGTCTAAATATGCAATCATAAAAGCTTTATACTTTTATGAACAGGAAAAAGAAGTTTCCTCCCTCCAAGGTAAATGCTAAATTCTTACGTAAAGGGTGTAGATTTGACGAAATCCTAGGTTTTCAATAAGTATGAAAAGTTTATACTTATCCTGCTTGGGGTGTCTTGATTTGCTCCGACTTCTAAACATAGATTAAAATAAAGTATAGGATGGCCTCGTACAGTCATTGGTACTTGTGATAGACAAAGAAGGATGAAGAGATATGTTGAAAATTGCACTGACCTTTGAAAAAAGTTTAGAAACTGAATTAGAAAAGAAAAAAATGAGTGGGGGGAGGGGAATGTTGATTGAGACTTCATTGTATATTTGTGAAATGCTTTTATTTTAGTTAACTGGATTTTGACTGCAATAAGTCACATACGTGACTTACTTTGTGTGGCTGAAAACAACACACTGTCACATTTATTTCTAAGATAGCTAGTTCATATTTTTACTTTTTGAAGTTTTATTATATTCTAAGAAGAGAGGGACTAAAGGATATCTTTTTTATTTCCCTGGGTCCTTCCAAACATCTGGTGACTTTCGTGGCTAAGCTGTTTGGACAGTCTGCTGAACCTTGACTTAACACATTAACTGCAGGAACTTCAAATCTATTAACAAGAAAGTCAAAGATTCTCATAAATTATTTCATTATAGATTAATGGTCTGTGAAGATTCAAATCATTGGAAGAGTTGGACGTATTGTGGTCTGTGTACTCTGGTGCAGCTGGGAAACTGCAAGTTGTTTTAGAGCGTCAGTGATTTAGAGGAAATCAATTCAGGTTCCATGAAAGTACCAGTTAAGTCTTCTAAATGGATATTTTGTGGGCATCAATGTAGAACAGCATTATGTCTTTTGCAAATATTGCAAATGATGAATGTATTTCATCTCTAATGTATTTTCAGGCTTGGGAGAAGGTCAAATGAAATAATACCAATGTATAATAATTACAATAATCTACCTTTTTTTTTTTGCCACATCCTACTTGCCATAACCCAGTCACTGTGATAAATGCCTTACATACTTTAATTTAGCACTTTTAGAACGCTGTGAGAAAAGTGAGAAAACCAAGGAAAAGAAAGCTCATGAACTTGACCAAGTAACACAACTGATAAATGAGGAAGTCAGAATTTAAACCCAGACCCATTTGATCAAAATCTGCATTTTTAATCCCTCCTCCATTAATTGGATCTAATTATCTTCCCAAAGTCACATGACTGATGTTTTAGCCAAGATGGTTTACTGCAAGTGACAGGTTAATAAAAGAAAAATGTATTGGAGGGGTATAGGGAGAGTTCACAGAATTAAACAAACAAACAAAAAAGAGCTAAAGAAACCATAGCTGTTTTGGAAGACAGGGATTGGAACAAGGATCTGGAATAAGATAGATCTATTTCTCTTTTTATTTCCTATATTGTGGTAGGCCCCAACATTTTACTATTGCACTATTTTATATCTGCAAAAATTCTCTGGATAAGCTGCCATTATTTTTTTTTGACAGCTGTAATAACTAAGACATAGTAAGTGAATCGATTTGTCCAATGTGAGTGGCTAATTGGTTGCAAAGGTAGGACTACAGCTCAGCCTTCTCAGACGTATGTACTGTTAGCTAACCTACTTGTGCTATATAAAGCCAAATTATATCAGCATTTTTATAAGTATTACAGTTTTTCTTATTTAAATAAATAGGCAGGTTAATGGAGGTATTAATACTTCTTAAAAAAGAAAACCAATTTGATATTTGAAATTCTCACATACCTCAGATATTCTTGTGAATATTGATCATATTGAAAACCAGGAACAACACATAGACACACACTCTACATCTTATTTAAAGTGTTCAGCACTATATTATAATGGAAAATGAAGGATTATCTTTACTGACATAGATTTCATTAATTCTCTGTAGAAAAAAGGTTTCCCTAAAATGCTTTTCTAACAGACATCTACTTTGGAATACAACATTTGGTCTGTAGCAGATGCACCATGAGAAAAGATTCAGTAATTTTTCTTAACCATAAATTTATGTAGACATGCTAATAAAATAAAGGTGAAACTATTGATTAATTTCTGTGATATCAAGAACAATTTTTTTTTAGCTATTACTACGTAAATGATTTCAAACAGACAGGTTTCCAAATTAGATGCCTTATCCACAAGATGGTGTCCTAACATTAGCAACCAACAGGTTGAGCTTGCAAACAAAACCAACTTGGCAAAAATGTTTTTAAAGTTGAAAACACCAAGTAGCCATGCATAAAAATAATTACTCCTCAGCCTGTGGTTTTGTGCAAAATGTACTAGGGAAATGTATTGTTCAACCCAATTTGATTAACTCTCTTTGTTGTAGATTTGTATTTATTTACGTTAATGCTACAGTGGAATACTCAGTTCATTAACTTCTAATTTTGCTAAAACAGAGAGGAAAACTGTTTTCCTTGCGAATCACAACAAATTTTCAAATGGCACAACAGCTGAACTTTGTCTGATGTACATTTTATTGTAGGTCAGCAGAAATACACTTAAGAACATTAGATTTTTATCAAGTTTTAAAAATATCCATAATGGGGTTTTTTTTGGTGAAAACAGAGATGGTGACATCTAATTTATTTTGCACCTAACTAGGTTTAAAATTTAAATATGGCAAGCTGTATATAGTTTTCTTTTCTTTTCTTTTTCTTTTTCTTTTTTTTTTGAGACAGAGTCTGGCTCTGTTGCCTGGGCTAGAATGCCATGGCATCAGCCTAGTTCACAGCAACCTCAAACTGCCAGGCTTAAGCGATCCTCCTGCCTCAGCCTCCCAAGTAGCTGGAACTACAGGCGTGTGCCATCATGCCAGGCTAATTTTTTCTATATATATATTTTTAGTTGTCAAGATAATTCCGTTCTATTTTTTAGTAGAGATGGGGTCTCGCTCTTGCTCAGGCTGGTCTCAAACTCCTGACCTTGAGCCATCCACCCGCCTTGGCCTTCCAGAGTACTAGGATTACAGGCATGAGCCACCACGCCCGGCCAAATATGTAGTTTTCTTAATTTAACTCCATGGTTTTCTGCTTTCAAAATCATTTTATTTCCAGGATCCTGAGAAATCTCTGGTTCTAATAATTCTTACTGGTTACTACTGATTTTTTAACACAGGTAGAGACTTCATAATGTTTACCTCTGGGGGAGAAGAGGTTGGATGTCCCAATAGTGTCTAGGAGAGTCTGAATAAAGAAAGAAATTGTTTTAGATAAAATTAAGTAGACCAGTCATAACCTCTGGCACCACTGAACACTAACTTAAGAAAGTTAGACTTCCCTTGCAATTAAAAGCAGTGCTTTTGATTTTGAAGAGTTTTCCATTTTTATGTTATCATCATTTCAATCAGTCTGGGAGTTATCTAAAAGGAGCGGTTTTTGTTTTTTTGTTTTGGTGAGCAAGTAGCACTTTAAAAAGTCCTCCTCCCCCCCATTAATGGTACTATTTATTTATTTGACAAAAATTATATATATTTATGGCATACAACATGACGTTTTGATATACGCATACACTGTGGAATGGCTAAATCAAGCTAATTAACATATCTATTACCTCACATGCTTAGTTTACCAATTTGTAAGTGTACAATGCATTGTTATTAACTCTACTACTCTTTTAGCAATTTTCAAGTATACATTGTTATTAACTATAGTCACCATGTTGTACCATGGATCTCCTGAATTTATTTCTCCTATCTAACTGAAATTTTATATCCTTTCACTAACATATCCTCAGTCCCCCAGCCTCTGATAACCATCATTCTAATCTCTGTATCTATGAGTTTGGCTCTTTTAGACGCCACATATACGTGAGATAATGTAGTGTTTGTCTTACTGTGCCTGGATTATGTCACTTACCATAGTTAAGTGAATCCTCCAGGTTCATCCATGTTGTCACAAATCACAAATTTTCCTTCTTTTTTAAGGCCAAATAATATTCCATTTGTGTATATATCACATTTTAAAAATCTATTCATTCAATGAACATGTGGATTAATTCCATAACTTGTCTACTGCGAATAATGCTTCAGCGAAAATGGGAGTCTATGTATCTCTTTGACATACTGATTTCATTTCTTTTGGAATATTCCCAGAAATAAAATTAATGGTAATTTTACTTTCAGTTTTTTTGGAAACCTCCCTAGTGTTTTTGGTATGCTGTACCATTTTACATTCCCAAGAACAGTGTACAAGGGTTCTGTTTTCTCCATATCCTTGCCAACACTTATCTTTTGTCTTTTTGATTATAGCCATTCTAACATGTGTAAGTTGATATCTCACTGTGGTTTTAATTTGTATTTCTCTAATAATTAGTGATGTTGAGCATTCTTTTATGTATTTTCCTTCTTTTGGGAAATGTCTACTTAAGTCCTTTGCCAATTTTTAAATTGAGAAATTTGTTTGGTTACAATTGAGTTGTTTGAGTTCTTTATATATTGGGACTATTAATTCATTATCATATGTATGATATAAAAATATTTTCTCCTATTCTATAGGTTGTCTCTTCACTCTGTTGATTGTTTTCTTGGCTGTGCAGAAGATTTTTAGTCTTATGGAATCCAATTTGTCTATTTTTTTGCTTTTTTTGCCTGTCCTTTTGGGATTATATCCAATAAAATCATCAACCGAAAAAGAAAGTTTGTACAAAATCACTTGGCTATGTCAGAGGGCAAGAAAGAAATATGTAAAAATGACACAGATAGAATTACTTCATAAGTTATTCTCTGTATTAATGGTATAAATATGAATATTGTAGTATTTTTGAAATAAATTTGGCAGTATCTACTGAAATGAAAAATATACATATTGTTGAACCTAGTCCTACTGGAAGCTTATTCTACAGAAATGAAAGCACCAGTCCATAAGGCATATATACAATAATGCTTGCCCTAGCATTGTTCATGGAAGCCAAAAGAAAACTATAATCAAGGTGATTGCATAAAAAGATGAATGAATGCATTATGATGTGTTCACATCATGGAATATTATGCAGCCACTAAAGGAATGAACTAAAGTTATAAAGCTGTACAAATTGTACTGGAAAAATGTACACTGTGTGTTGTTGAATGGCAAAACTAAAAATTTAAAATAAGATCCCATTAAAAGACTAAAAATCTTATATATTTATAACATATATATGCATGTATATTCCTACATATGTTTGTATTTGATTAACATGTCCTGGAAAGAAGCATGGAAGAATTCATGTTGGTTTTTTAACATGGGGTCCTTGTTCAAGGTGCTCATAGTCAGATTCCCTGGAAAGCATATTCAGAAATAAAGCCTGGCATTCAAAGTATTCTGGAAGAGTGCTGCCAGTGTCAACCACTGGAGGGAAATGAAGGAAGGTAGATTAAGTTTAGGGAGGGGCTGGGCTGTGATGCAGTCACAACAAAGGCCTCAGTCAATCCCACAGGGCCCTCTGGAGCTAGGATATCCCTGCATAGTTATTCCAAACTGGAGTAAGGGTTCTTTTCTCTTTTGTATTCTCTGTGTGCTTTTCCCTTCCAGCCCTCAGCATTGACTAGTCATTGGATATGGACCAGGAAGGAGGTGTGATGTTATAGCTGCAGCACTCTTTAACCAAGTGTGAAACTTGGAAGAAAGGATTCAACTCTGAACCATCAACTGTCAGTATTCCCAGGAGCTCAAGGAACAAGTGCTTTAGTCCTGAGAAGGGTAAGGAATCTAGTTTGAACATCATAGTGTCTCTAAAGAACCGAGTAAAGAAAAATGTGGTTGAAATGAGGGAGAACAGAGGAAGAGGGAGTCATAAAAGAAAACAGACAAATAATTTTAATAAAAGAATTTAAACAAATGGTAAATGTACATCAATTCTGCAAATGATATGGGAATAGGAATGCTATGAAAAATTTGTAATGTTTTCCCTGGAAAAATGTTCTTCTGAAGCCTTTTTTGATACAGTTTTCTGGATCATCCTTACTTTTCAATGTACTATATTTTCTTTGATGACCCTAAAGAAATAAAATGCTTAGTAAAGGAGGATTGAGAAGGAAGCTTCAAGATTTTATTTTTGGAAGGATAAATGGCTGATGAAGGCAGTTACATCATTCTGTATACCTGTTACAGTATTTTGGGTATGGTAACTGTATTCTTACTAAGATGCTGTATTTGAAGAAAAACAATTGGGGTAAATAGATAAGCATGTTGATAATATACTGTGCCTTCATGTATTACAAAATGGCTCTGAACTACTTTAGCTAGACTATACGTACAGCTTTATGTTGATAGTTTGATTCATTTATTGAATAGCTATCATGTGCCACACAGTTCTAGGCCCCAGGGACTAGAAACTTAAGATATAGTGATTCAAAGCCTGTAGGATAGGAACAAATAAGCAGGGAACCACGGCATGTGAAGTGCTATGGTACGGATAGACAGAGTGCCATGGGCTCAAGTGACTGCCCAGACACAAAGCAGGAGGTGTAAGCTGAGGATGTCAGAACTTCCAGGAAGAGGAAATCTCTGAGTTATGGGGTGGATATTGGGGCAGATGAAGAAGAAGGAGGGAGATCTGAAAGAAGTGAAGGCACAGTCAGGGAACCATAGGTAGTACTATGTGCTACAGTTGAGATTGTAAGCTTTGCGGATGGGGAAAAGGGCAAGAATGTCAGGAGATCAGGGTCTGAGTCTAGCTTAGTCATTTGCTAATAGTGTAACTTGTGAGTCTCAGTTTCTTTATGAGTGTGATGAAAATAACACTTAAATTATGGGTTTGTTGTGAAAAATAAATAAGTTAATGCATATAAAGCCACTTTATAAATTGCACTGTACAATGCTATCATAAATTATTATTATTAAACTTTAAACAGGAATGCTGTTTCTAATTCTAGTTTCCTTGAATTCACAATAAATTGCTCCTTACATTACCACCTTAGTAACTGAAAGATGTACACTTAAATGAGGAAAATGTCTGACAAATATGAGAAAACAATCTTTGAACTGATATTCTTAAAAGAGAAATCAGTTTTCTACTTTAGTGAATATATATGCAATCCTTGTTTTGCATGATAGTACAGGACCATAAAAATGACTGTGCAAGCTGAAACCATGCAAAGTGATTTCAATAATCAATAGGAAAAATCGTGATTGTTGTGTAGCCTTTAGAATATTTTGTTAAAGCATTAAACACTCTCTTACAGTTGGTTATAGATGTAAAAGGGAATGAAAAATTACTAAAACCAGCATTTATTTAGTGCACTATCATTAAAACACTTGAGACAATGATAATCAGTGTTTCATTTCTTTGAAAAAATTATCAAGAGTAGTTTAAACAGTGCTTGCTTTTTCCTTCGCATAATATAACTTAGCATGTGGAGCCAACATCTTTTTCTATGCCTTGGCAAATTGTCATACCTCTTTCTAAATTTGGATTTTTTCCAAAATTTTATCTTTTGTATTCTCAATGTTGTGAAATATCTCCAAGAGTTTCTTTAATGTGAAGTTTTTTTGCTGGTATCACCTCTCTGGGATATCTTTATCCTTTTTATCATAACTACTCATTTAGGTAAATAAGTTTTAACAATATTCAATTTCACTTCCAGCATTATCGCATTTCATTTCTTTGCTGCACTTTTATCTTTTCACCAATTTCATCTTTGACTTATCCATTTTTATAAAATGTTACCTAGATTAATTACTGGGAGAAAAGGAGGCAACACAACTACACACTTTACTGTCTGGGGATAAACTGCGTAACAGACGCATGATTACCAATCACCAACAGACCTTGAAGAAAGAGACATGACTGATTACTGATCATGACCTGCACCTGCTATTTAAATGGTGATTCGTGGGCTGAAGAGCAAGCAGCAAAATTTATTTCTTTATACAATTTACTTACCGTAAATAAATTGTGGTAACTGAAATTTGAACCGTGTTGTTGGGGAACTGCTGTTCTTAAACTAAACTATTGTAACTGCAATTATGCACGTTGGAGCAATGTGAACTGAGGACTGTCTGCCATTTTAACCAATGGCTAAAGAGAGAGCAACACGAACAAACAAATTAGGTTGGGAAATGCCTTAGGCTGGACAAAAATGAAATATGAGTCTTCTTATTACTCTTGCAATTTGGTATTTGGATTACTTACTTTAATGTGAGAACACATTGTACTGAAGTGCATATGTGCACTGCTGTGAAATTACCAGCAGCTTTTATTTAGTTGCCATATTTAAATTTTATTGTTTTTGAATAGCTGGTAAATTCAAGTGGTTCATATTTCAAGAGATACAAAAGACTATACAGTGAACAAGTCAAAATAGTGCCCGTCCTTTTCCAACTGCCATGCTTTTTATTGAGAGTAACTGACATTATCCTTCCGGAGATACTGTATGCATATGTAAGCAAAATATTCACAAATGCACTCACACAATTTTCTCCCCCTTTAAAACACAAATTCTAAGCAGTTAGTATTTACTGAACATTTTCTATGTTCTAGGCAATGTGTTGAAATACATTATATCCATTATCTCATTTAATCCCAACAATGAACTTTAAAGTAGCTTATTAATATAATAGAGAAAAATCAATCTCTGACAGTTTAACTTCTTTTCCCCAAATCAGTCAGTATGTGGTGGATCAGCTGTTTTTATCTAGGAATTCTGTCTTCCCAAGGGCAGACTCCTAATGACCAGACTATACTCCCTAAAATCTGTATATAGCTCAGGCAATAGTATTTAAGCAGCCTAACAGTCCTTTTATGGTGTTGGAAATTCTTTTTACTATTTCAGTCTATGAAAATATGGTGCTTAGGGCATCTGAAAGAAACTAAGGTATCTCCAAAAGCATTAGATATCTCTCTCAGGAGAATGTTTGGCCACCATCTGTACTGGGAAATTGGCCAGCTTGCTTGGAAGGAGCCCAGTTCTGACTACATGTCTGTAATCTGTTCTCTGGAATTGCCAGGCAGCCGCTCTCCTTGTTGGGCATTGGAATTCCATATGATACTCTCTGTAAATGCATTCACTCACACACACACACACACACACACACACACACACGTTTGTTCATTTATTCATTCATCAACAGATATGCCTCTCAAGCATCTTAATCTTGTACAATAGAAATGTGAAATTCAGGAAAGCTAAAAACACACCACAAAGCCTGTTTACTTTTCTTATTTTATAAACTGAGTACTGCTTGACAGTTTATACTTAATAGCCTGTTGTAAGCAGAGATGATACACTTGTCAGTTCTGGTTAGCAATTGGTCATCTTTTCCAGATACCCACTTCCTGAATGCATGTCTTGGTGCAGTCTTAAAGGGAGAAGAGGAGGAGTGTCTTGTGAGGGAGCCTGTGTCTCTTTCTTTTCTCCACCATGCATTTCCCTTATTTGTCTTTGTTACACTGGAGGTGCTGAATGTTTTCTCTTGCCTTTTATCTGAGTATGGAAAGCTCGAAGTTGTTCAGATTTTTAAGAAGTCAACTCTCTCATCACACAGACTCACACACAATCTCTGTTCTGGGAGATCTTGACATGCATATTAAGTGCTTCTCCAAGGAATCTCTACCTTTTTAAATGAACTGCGCAAAACCTGATTAACAACGGAATGTGAAGGATGATGATTTTCAAGAGCTCCTAGTGTTATGGGAATATGCTATATATCTTCCTGCAAGTCTGAAGGCCAGGATCTTGGCATCGCTGGGTATTTGTGTTCAAGAGCAATACGATCTATCATGATATTTAGAGGATTGAAGTCATTTCTTTCTGTACACTAGATTTTTGTTTAGAAATCTATCCTCTATTTGGCTCAATTCCAGGTACATGTTTTTTAAATTGTGAAAGCTCCAGTCTTTGTTTTAAATATTAGACATATGGCAAATGTTTATTTCCTGTCTGTAACTTATATTTACTTATTTTTGTTACACTATCTGCCAAATAACATTAATTAAAATATTTATGTGCAGAGATAGCCATCTTTCATCTCATTTGCTTACTTTATTTAAAAGTTTGAGCTCAGCCCATTTCTGTACCCTCAATTTACCTTCTTCTCATTTTAAAATCTCTGTCACTTCATCCGTCTTTTGTGAATGTTACTTTTGGAGAACATATCCTTCCAGGTTGTACATAGACTCTTTATCTGGCACTCCATTCTTCTCTAGAACCGTCTTCTGTTACTTGCTCCTCAAGTCTCTCCTTTTTGCTGGCTCATTTCCTCCGTTAACAATGTGCACAACCATCCTTACCCTCTTGAGCCTTCAATTACTTCAAAAGAAACATTTCTCAAAGGACAATTCTATATTCTCCACCTCTTTACCTGAAACCTATTTAGCATTCTATCTCCACCAAATGCTAGTTGGTTAAGGGAACGACTGAGAGACTGACCACTCAATTTATCAACACGGAAGTCACTGTTGATCTTGACAGGAAAAATAAAGGCTGGCATGTCGGTGCTCACAGCCTTCCTTTGGAGGGATCAAGAGAGAGCAGAAGAATTGGAGACAGGAAGAAGAAACAACTTTTTCAAGAAGAAGTTTTATTGTAAAAGGAGATGAATAGAGGGTGGTAGCCTGGTGTTTGTTGGAGGGAATGATAGTCCAAAAGTGGCATTTTTTTAAGCTGTGAAGAAATAACACAACGCTGAATTCTCATGGGGTACAACCAATAAAGAGGGCAAAGTTGGTGCAAGAGAGGATTACTGCAGATGGGATATCCTACGTCCTTGCATATGTGGGAAGGTTGGGATTCAGAACATTGTGGGAAGTTGGTTTTAGGAGGCAACATAAATACTTTAGCCATTGTAGAAGAACAAATAGCTTAATAAATGAATGCAGATGTAAGCATATGATTAATTCAATGATAGAAAAATGTGAAGTTTTCCTGTGATTACTTCTAATTTTTCAGTGAAGTAAGAGGATTATCAACTGACAGTGGGGAGTGAAAGGAGATTTGGAGATTTGAGGAGAGAGGAAAATCTGTAAAATAATTATCTAGGAGAGTGACTATTGAATGTTTTTGACTATAGCACAGTATAAGGAATATCAGTATCGAGGGTGTAAAATACATGAGTGTACACAGACACACAGACACACACACGATACACAAACTCATACACACACAACTGAAACAAGAGTCTCAGGAGATAGTACCCTTACTTTCACTTCAATTCTATTTTATTCACAAAAGGTGGGTAGTCATTTATTACATGACACACTAATGGGTTGTAATGCACAGTTTGAAAACACTCATCTAGAAAAACTGAAGATGAAATGTTCTATAGAAATGCAGTAGGATTCCTGCATAGCAAAATAGGCCCACCTAAGAAGAACATCTATAATGAGAATGATTAGCATAATCAAAATCAAAATCATTATTCAATTCCCTACCTCCATTTATTCCTTCTGCTGCGATCCCTATTTATTCTCAAATTTCCTTGTTCTCCAGTAACTTGAATTTGAGACCCATCAATTTTCTTCCCATACCCCATTTCTTTAACTCCCTCCATTCAACTGACTGCAAAATTTAAGTTATGTGATTCTGCCTCTAAACTCTCACCAGCATTTCTTTGTTTCTATTTCCATTGGTTTTGCCATGGTTCGGGCCTTTATTGAATTTCTCTCCATCTTATATTTTGCTTTTCTTTTCTTATTATGATAATAATGGCTGTCCATGATAAGTTTATTTTAAAAAGACCATTAATTAAAGAAAATAAATATCAACCATAATCTCACTATTTAAGAGATTTTCTACCTTCACTTGTTGGTATATATACTTCCAGCTGTTTTGCATACAAATATACTTTATAATGTCCCTATAATTGTATATGGAGAACCATAGGATGTAATTCTGTCTCGTAATATTGTTTTTAAGATAACACATTGTGAATTTCTGCCCACTTCATAAGGTGTTTGTCAAAAATCATATTTAACAGTAGCTGAAGAGTGTTGGTCCATGTACGGTGTTTTAATACAAAAAATTTTGTTGAACTTGTGCAGTAATATACACATTATCTCTCAGATCTTGGACTGCAGGGAGCGTAATTTGCCAAGGGCCCTCGCTGCTGTGCTCTGAAGTTGACTCATCGTATTTAGTTTGCAAGTCCACACTTCCCAGTCAATAACTGAATATAGGAGAGGAATTAGGGAGGCTCATTTCTGGGACACTTGGGATTCCCCTGACACTAGTGACTTTGGCTTGAGGTCTCCCTGACAGCCTTGCAGACTTTTCCAAAGAACCACGCACAGTTTTACCTTCTTCCTTCCCTGGGGATCAGACTTTCATGAAGTCTGAAGGCTCTCCCTGCTTTTCCCAGCTCCTTTCCCATTTTCTCTGAGACCTTTCTATTTCCCCTAATTTCTGTACACTTAATCCCATTTTGGCATCTGTGTCTCAGAAGGCCCAAACTATCAAACATTTAGGTTGTTTTCAGATTCTTATTCTGTACAACCGTATTAAGCTCCTGACTGCTCAACTTTCGGCACAGCATTCTCTGTTGTGCTCTAGTCTCGCCCGGTGCCTGCTCACCAGCTCACCGGACATCCTACTCATCTCACTCCCACTCACTCTAAGGAAAACACCCACCTGGCTAGATGACTCCTTTATTCTGGATCCCTTCTTGACTTTTTCCACCCCGATATTCTTTTCTCTCTATTTTAAAGACTATAGAAAGGTGTTTTTATGCAATGTTTTCACTCTTCTTGGTATGTTAAAAGGAAGGCTATATGGCCTAGTGGTGAAAGAATCTGGAATCAGATAGACCTGCTTTGTTATATTATCAACATTGACCAAAAAAAAAAAAAAGAAGCAAAACAAAGAGATTGCCTATGTTTGGGAAACACTGAGCTAAACAAAAATAATTCAAGTTTGTTGTTTGTTTTTAATTGTGACTTCCCAAAACCCTTAAAATGTTAATATACTCTGTGACTTTCTAAGACCAGCACTGACACTTTATGTAGCTTATCCCAAATTTATTTCATTATGAATTTGTTTAAAAAGCAGATCACCTCCAGACAGTAGGTTCTTGGCACACATTGGGAAAAGGTAAAAGTTGTTGTGGAAATTTTGCATGTATGGTTTTTACAGTAGTATACATACTCTTCATTTGTAGTTACTTTTATATTTCATTTTTCCACTTTGGCCTTTGCATAAGGTAGTGAAAATAGCAGGCACTTGTCAAATTGAGAATCTCAGAATTTTAGTAGGTTCATGGCCTGGAAAAACAGGCCAGGTAACTGGAAAAAGTTAGTTTGCATTCTCTTTCAGTAGTTTTTCGCAGTCCTTTTTATGTCATAGTATCCTGGGCTATCTTTGAGGCTGGAAAAAAGTATCTTGATGCTGGCAAAAAGCCCTTTTAACATGGGGCTAAGCATTTTTTTTTAAACAAATCACTTTATTGGAGGAACCATATAACAGGAGATGAGTAAAAAGATAGAGGTGAATTTTAAGGGCAAGAAAGCAGGAGACCGCTGACTCTCCGTCTTGGGATACATTGGGTCGCCTGTGGGGAATGGCAGCCTGCAGCTTAGTTCTGCTCATTTTCATTTCCAAGAGTATGTTTGTCAAAAAGGTACTCGGCCAGGCCACAATCCGGGGCCCCCATCTTAACTAGGTTGTGCACATGGTCACCTAGTTCTTTGATAGACTTCACCTGCTCATTCAGGTAGTGGGTTTCCAGGAAGTCGCACAAATGGGGGTCACCTTTGTCTGTGGCCAGAATGTGCAACTCCAGCAACGACTGGTTCACGTTCTTTTCTAAGAGCAGAGCGCACTCCATGGCATGCAGCCCATTTTCCCAGTCGTCCTGGTCGGGCTTCTTGATGTCCTGCAGGCAGATCCGGCCTCCTCGCTGGTTCTGCAGCCTCATCAGCGTCTCTGCGTGCTGTGTCTCCTCCCGGGACAGGCGAAGGAAATACCTGGCGAAGTTGTGCAAGGCCACATCATCTCGGGAGAAGTAATAGGCCATGGACAAGTACACGTAGGACGCATAGAGCTCTAGGTTGATCTGGCGGTTGACGGCAGCCTCGGAGTCGGGGTGGAAGTTCTGGCGCACCCGGGATGGAGTGGCGGCGGGACTGGCTGGGTCCTGGGAGGAGGCTGCGGCCAGCGGGCGGCGGGGGACGGCCAGCCGGGGGCCGGAGGGAAGCACAGCGACCCAGCGAGGCGGCAGCGGGAAGCCACGGGGTGCACTGCACAGGGACACCAGCGAAGGGCCGGTGTGCTTGGAGAGGAGCCTGAAACAGGACAGCATGGCTCCTCCTCTTTGGAAATGGGGAAACTGAGGCCAGGCTGGCTCGGTGCGCGGTCGGGAGCCGGCCCTCAGGTCTGAATGAGAACCCGGCCCTAAGCGACAGCGACTGCGTCACACGCCCTTTCCCTTCCAGAAGCTCGGAGTTCCACGCGGGCCTGGGCGGGAAGGCCGCCTCCGTCGCGGTGGGGACGAGCGTGGGTCTCGCGGCCTCCGGGAAAGGCCGATGCAGAAAGACGCCAGTCCCGGCCTCGGTTTATCTAAACATTCACCCCTGTAGGCCACGCAAGATTTCTGCTTTTCGGCGGGTGTAATCTATCATTTCACCACAAATGCCGTCAACAGAGCCGGCACTGTGACATGCTGAAGGCCTGAGCCAGGCTCGCCCTTCCTCTCCGACCTTGTCCTGTGCGAAGACCAAGGGGTGGCGGCGGCGGCAAGGCAGTGAGCGGGAGTGAAACAGAAGTCGCCATCAATTCCTTGGTGACAGTATGGGTCCGCCTCCAAAGCGGGTGTTTATAAATTGACTTCCTGGTCATTTTCACAAATATGAGTATGGAAATCATTGCCAGTAGAGTGGGCAGATTTTCAACACAGTGCTTCCTTTTAAAACATGTATTTGATTTTTAAATATAAATTTATCAGAATTGTAAAGAAATAAGATAGTGTGGAGATGCAGGAAGAATATAAATACTGCCTCTAAACTTGATGTTACTTTCCTGTCTTTTGTTAATGCAGAGACGCATATTTTTTTAAAAGACGATTTTTTAAAAAGACTGTTTTTTTAAAAATTAAATTTTTATAGCATTTAGTCTTAAAACAATATATGTATGATTGTTGTAGGGCATGGAGACAATGAGGATGAGGATGAGCTCAAAGAAGAAAATTCAAAACATCCCTAATTCTTCCTCTATCCAGAGAGAACCAATGATAAAATGTTGGTAGTAATTCTCAGAGATTAAAAAAATTACTGAAAAATACATATTATGGACATGCAAAAATAAACATATGCATTTTAATAGCTGTATAGAGGTATAATTGACATAAAACAAACTGCAGATACTTAAAGTATGCACTTTGATAGGGTTTGACACTTGTATACATCTGCAAAGCCATCACCATACTCAAGATAATGATCATATTCATTTTTCTGAAAAGTTTCCTCAAGCCCCTTTGTACTTTGTAATCCCTTGCTTCTGCCTGTTTCTGACCCATCCCAGGCAACCACTGATCAGCATTTCTCACTGTATAGATTAGTTTGCATTTTCTAAAATTTTGTATAAATAGAATCAACAGTATGTGCTCCTTTTTGCCTACTTTCTTTCACTCAGCATAATTCTGAGATCCATCTATGTTGTAGCTTGTATCAATAGTACCTTTTATTGCTGAGTAGTATTTAATTGTATGAATATATTAATTCATTTATCCTTTCATCTGATAATGAACATTTTGACTATTTATAGGTTTTTTTTTTGAGACAGAGTCTCACTCTGTTGCCTGGGCTAGAGTGTAATGGCTTCAGCCTAGCTCACAGCAATCTCAAACTCCTGGGCTCAAGGAATCCTTCTGCCTCAGCCTCCCCAGTAGCTGGGACTACAGGCATGCACCACCATGCTGGGCTAATTTTTTCTATTTTTAGTAGAGATGGGGTCTCACTCGTGCTCAGGCTGGTTTCGAATTCCTGACCTCAAGCAATCCTCCTGCCTCGGACTCCCAGAGTGCTAGGGTTACAGGTGTGGGCCACTGCGTCTGGCTTGTTTATAGTTTTTGACTATTAAAGCTGTTACGGGTATCCTGTACAAGTCATTATATGGTCAGATGCTCTCATCTCTCTTGGATAAATACCTTGTTGAGGAATGGCTGGATTGTATGATAAGTATATACTTAATTCTTAAGGAAATTTCCAAACTGTTTTTCAAAGTGATCGTATCGTTTTACATTCCCGTCAGCAGTAAGTGAGAGTTTAAGTTCCTTCACATCTTTGGTTACACTTGGCACTGTCAGTCACTTAATTTTAAAAAGTAAAATTAAAAATTTTAATTTAAGCTATTCTAATGCATGTGTACAGGTATTTCATTGTGTTTTTAGTTTGTATCTCCATAATGATTAATGATGCTGAGTATATTTTCACATGCTTTTTGCCAATCAGAGATTTTTGGTGAATTGTATGTTCAAATCTATGCCCATTTATATATTGAGCTATTTTTTTAAATAGTTGTTTGATTTCTTATGGTGATTATCTGGGTTTTTGATATTATTACTACTTCTATTCAGGTCTTCTTTATCTTATCTATATATTACTTTCTCTATATTACTTTCCTTTTTTCATTGCACAAGTCAGATTGTCTTTCTAGCTTAGTTTCCTCAGTTGTAAATTTAGAATACTACTTACCTCCAGGGGTGGTTGAAAGAATTGAATAAGAGAATGTATACAGAGCACTTAAATCACAGTGCTTGACATGGAATAAGCACTCAGAATAAAGTTAATAGTTTTTATTGGGTAATTTCCATTGAATGATTCAAAATCAGTCATTACATATTATTCAGTGAATAGATATTATTATTATTAAATATGGAAGACTTACACAGGTTACAGATAACACTTACATGTATTATATTGGTGCTATCATGTATGAATAGTGAGGTTGAAATCCTTTTATTATATGGGAATGTCAAATTTGTAGTTTTGTAGTAAGCTCCCTGTTCTCAAATGAGCTTCTTAAAGTGTACCATAAATAAAAGGTGATGCTTACGGTTTAGTTATACTTACACTCTGCTCTTAGAATGTGATTGAGATTCACCGGGCAATTTCTCACAAATTTTACTTCTCTATACCCATCTTTACTTTTATTTTACCCAAATTTTTGCTATCTTTGAAATGTAGGCCCCTAAAGAGAGGTTATGAAAATGATTGTTTAGAGTGGTATTAAATGCTGACTGCTGCTACTAGAGTTTTAGAAGAAATTGATGCTCTTCAAATAAATGTTTATCCCCAAAGTAATAAAATGCATAGATATAAAACAAATGCAATACATGAAATGTAATGCAAAACAATGCCATAAACACAATACACACTTAAATATCTCATGTTAATCTGCCAAAATATTTCTTTTTCCCATTATAAAGTTTGTCTTTATAATTTGCTAGACTTTGAAAATGCAAGGATGTAGTAGGTGTTATGTTTAATTTATTGGCATTTTGTTCTAGTATTCATAGTAAATTTAGTGTTCTAACAAAATACAAACCTAGACCATCCTCCCCTGCTCTTCACAATTCATTTCTTTCTTAGTTTTAATGGCTTGTCATTCTTGAACACCACCCCTCCCTCTAAGCTTTCATGCTTCTCTTGAGTTCTCTCTACTTCTTCACTTTCCTCCCCTCTAATCTACAGCTCATCTTTCCAACCTTGGAAATTTCACTCCCTAATGAAATCCATCTCATCTTCTAAGCTCTCATCAAATATATTACCTTCTCTGTAAGGTCTTGTATAACACCATTCAGAATTAATCACTATGGTTTTTTTTTTTGGTGTCAAAGTACTTTGCTTATATCAAGAGCATACCATGTTATAATTCCTTGTATTTATGTGTGTAAATGTCTGTGTATGTATATGTATGTCCTTAAGGGCAGAGCCTACTATTTAACTCATTTTTAAATCCCCAGGCCTAGCCCAGTGTTTGACGCATACTAAAAAATAAACACACAATAAAGCTTTGCAAATGCCAAAATGAATTGGGATAGAAATTCTTATTTTATATAGTGTATAAGCTTAGCCTAATGTAATTTTATAAAATATATTGGGAGATGTCTTCACTTTAAATTATATGAGGCTGTGCAGAAAATCTCTGTACTTTGGTGGTTTTAGTCTCTAAAGGACTGACAATATTCACTCTTTTCTCCTTTATAGACACATTAAACAAGAATTTATTACATATGTAAAAATGCTTTTCCAATAGGAAATTAAAGAACTATATGAATGTGGATTGTTTTTATTAAGCCATGTTTTGATTTATGCAATACATAGATCACATTTTATAGCTTTGTTTAAAGAACTTTTTGTGTTGTTTTGTTTTGTTTTGAGACGGAGTCTTGCTCTGTTGCCCAAGCTAGAGTGCCGTGGCGTCAGCCTAGCTCACAGCAGCCTCAAACTCCTGGGCTCGAGCGATCCTTCTGCCTCAGCCTCCTGAGTAACTGGGACTACAGGCATGCACCACCATGCCTGGCTAATTTTTTCTATATATGTTTAGTTATCCAGCTAATTTATTTCTACTTTTATTAGAGACAGGGTTTTGCTCTTGCTCAGGCTGGTCTTGAACTCCTGACCTCCAGCGATCCTCCTGCTTTGGCTTCCCAGAGTGCTAGGATTACAGGTGTGAGCCACCGCACCCGGCCTAAAGAACTTGATTTTAGTAACTGTACGCCTTTGTATTTACACATGTAACAAAGACATTTTTCTCCTTTTCTCATTTCTTTTAATTGTTTTTACATAACAAGATCAGTGACATGAGCAACTCTTCATTTTCACTACTGATTCAGGTCCCTTCTAAAATTATTTGCTGTCAGAAACCTTAATATGATGAAGGAAGAATGGAGATAAATCCATTAATGGCTATAGATTATGGACTTGCTGTTAAAGGAGTATTTGAGGGTTTTGACTGGAGAACAATAGGGAGTTTTGCATTGGGACATGAAAAAGCTTATGACTTATGTATTGCTACCCTGAGTATTATTACTAGGAAAGCTCTCAGAATTCAAAAGGGAGTCATTGGACTCAGTAATAGAGTACTTTTTTGCCTTATTCTGGGATCCACTAAAAACTGGGAAACATTTTAGGTCACTTGACAAATGAATTAGAACCAAACTTCCAAGTGCAGTACATGCTGCCTCTAAAACCCCAAGAAATCCAGCAAATTCTGTTTTAGTCATTCATTTCACTCATCTAGGGTTGGAGGTGCAAGGTGCAGTAATTCTTTCTTTACCTTGGAGGAGACGTTGGCATGCCTTAAACTGTTGGACTCCTAAAACTTTACCAACATTGCAGTCCCTGGTTACTTCCCACCCTCTTAGTTGACTATCCAGAATACCTTTTTTACTCATCAGATTATGAGTTATGGCACCATTAATTCAGTGCCATAATTTCAACATAATGCTCTGTGATGAGCCAGGTGTCTTTGGATTTGTTGTGACAGCAGGCAAATTAACATCTCTCTGGAGCAAGACTATGAATATACACTGCTGCCTGTCCTAAGTGAATGTGAACTGCCTCAGATGCTTCTTCCTGACGGATAGTGAAAATAATATATGTGCCCAGATCAAAATCCACATACCACTTGCTTGGTCTGTGTTAGTAAAGATGCTATACTCAGAATTTATAGTTGGGCCTACTGCTTGGATAAGTACACTGAACTTCACGATAATTCTTTTGGTCTTTGCAGAGTTTAGATTGGCTAATTAAATTGTGATAGAGTGGGGACCAATGACCCTGCCTCATTTCAGTCTTTGTGGGTGAAAATAACCTCTGCCATTCCAAGAATAAATTCCATGTGATATTTATTGGTTTCAAGAACTTTGATGGATGGGAAATTTCAGGGCCTTCTTCTTGACCTTTCTGTGGTGATTCTTACTTCTTATGTGAAAGAACCAATGTGAGGGTCCTGGGATCTGCTAAGTATGTCCATTCCAATTATGCAGAACTATCAGAAACTAAGATAATGACAACTAGATAGGTCCGTGGATGCACCGTTTCCACAGTGAGATAATCCTGGGGCCAGGATGTCATTTGTCACATGACTTCCATATACTTTTACATCAGTTGGACTCTGTATCCAACACTCCTCAAAGATCTGGGTATTTTTTCTTTTTCAGTGTATGATTACTAAAACAAATGTCCATAGACCATTTCGGGAAAGGAAAGAGTGAATTATAACTGTATATACTTGCCATGGAGTGAAAGGGTCTTTCTCCAAAGAAACATAATTTCTTTTTTAATTAACCCATCTGGGTATGAGATCTGGTTCATGTCTGGAAACTGGACAATTGGTTATAATTTTCCACTGAGACATCTGACATCTATTCTGGATCTTTTTTTATTATGTCATCTATATCATGCTGGCTTCTCATTTGTCTTGCCCCTAGTAACACCATGATCAATAGACATTACCATAGGTGTCTGCAGGTCACTGCCCCTGGTTGCCATTTTGTTCCTGTGGCTATTGTGATAAGTTCACCTTACCACTAGCAATTGAGTGCTATTTCTAGCCTTGATATTCTGGAATCCTGCCATATTCATTGATGCTAGGTAACCCAGTTCTATGTCTACGGCAGCACCCTTGATAGGCCTGGCCTATACTACTATCTTCTAAATACTGTTGGTGATTACTTCACCATCACATTCTTTTTTGCCTTGTCTAAATGGTGGCCTTCCAAGGAATATGGTCATCTGGTGGATTCTTGGGTCTTATATAAATAGATCCATTCTAGCATGCTCACTTCCTGATTCTGATCCCTCCCTCAATTC
>CAUYRT010052830.1:0-17203 GCA_963574885.1 Lepilemur ruficaudatus
CCCGCCTCGGCCTCCCAGAGTGCTAGGATTACAGGCGTGAGCCACTGCGCCCGCCCTGTGTGTTTTAATTTTAACTGATGTTGCCAGACTCCCCCCGTCGAGGGCTATGATGCACAGTGTCACCATGCCGCGAGTGCCACTTCCCTTATTCTCACTAATACACTGTATCATTTAGCTTTTTGATGTTTATCAGTCCAATTAATGAAAAATACCATATCTTATTGTATTTAAATTTTCATTTCGCTAATGATGAGTGAGCTTGAAGTTTTAAAACTTCTTTTGTGTGTTTAATATTTGAGAACAACATGAGCAACAAAATGACCTTAAACTATAACCCAAAGAATGAAATAGGTATCCATGCAACCCTGTTGCTGTAAATCATTAACTGAATAAATAAATAAACGGGGGGAAAGTGACAACTCTTTCTTAAAGAAGAATTCCAGTTAATGAATGGAGAAGGAATGAGAGTGTGATGATACAAGGGCACTGTTGGACCATCACAGTAATAATTATTGCAGGCAAAATTCACTGACGGATGTTAAAACCAGTGGGAAAAAGTCTAAGGAGAAACAGGATTTTTGCATAGTCTCAAAAGTATCTCTCCCCAGATACTTAATACTTTCAAAGGGAAAAATAGTAACTTTATAATGCAGAAACCCAGCAGATACCACCTCAGCCAAGTGATCAAGATTGGCATCTCCAGTAGGCACGGTGCCAGTGGGTACCCCCGACAGTGTGCTGAGCTGTGCCCCCCACCCCACCCGGGGCCTCGGAGAGGCATCGCCCGCAGCTTCCTCCAGCCACCCCCTGGCTCAGACCTCACAAACATGTCCTCACCTCCCGCAGTCACCGCCCGGCTGCTGTGGCGGTTGACTCAGGCTGAGTCCCAGCTTTGTGGACACACTGGGTCCCAGACCAGGACCTGTGGAGGCTTCTGCAATGCTGAGGCCTCCGCCTCCCAGGAGGGGCCTCTCGCGTCAGCGCTGGGCGCTGTGCGGCAGCGGGTCTCTGACTGGCCCGGCCAGGGACTGGGCAGGCAGGCTCCCACCCGAGCACGTCTGCTGTGCATTTTGGGCAAACCCTTAACCTCTCTGAGCCTCGTCTACAGAGTCAGGGCTTTTTCTTTATCGAGGTAAAATTTACAAACAGTAAAACGCGTAGACTTTATAGTACAAGTCAATGAGTTTTGACAACGTCTAACAAAAAAACCCAAATACGATATAGACCACGCCATTCTCTCAGGCAAGTCCCTGTCCCTTAGGCCCTCGGGCACTCACCGTGCCCGCTGGAGGACGGGGATCGGCTCTGCCCTCTTGGCCTTCCTGCAGACGGCGTGGCACGCGCGGTCAGCGTGTTTTTGCGGTTCATCCGCGTCGCTGTGTGTGTCAGCTCTTCGCTCCTTCCCGTTTGCACCAGTCATTGAACGGACACGCCACCGTTTCCTCATCCCTTCACCCGTCGACGGACTCTGCCTCAAAAAATTGATTTTATTTTATTTTTAAAATAAATAAATTTACTTTTTTGAATCGGTTATATATTCACGCGGTTCAAAATCAAACTTCAAAATGCGCAAAAGGAGTGTAAAAGTGGGTCTGGCACCCGCTCCGGGCCTCTCCCCGGCCCGTCTGCGGTCTGGCGCGTCCTCCCAGGGGAGCGCCTGAGCAGTCGAACGCACGTGTGTGCGCTTTTCTCCTCTAAGAATGAAAGCATTCAAAACGTACTTTTCTGCATCATGCTTTTCCCCTTCACTTCACAATATATCTTGTTAGGAACCAGTAAATACGTAAATACTAGATACGCCTGGTTCTTTAGGAGCCAGGATCATATTCCTGGTGTGAGGATGACCTCTCAGCAATGTGCCACCAGAAGCCTTTGCTTGTATTTTATTATCTATCTATTTATTTATTTTTAGAGACTGAGCTCACTCTGTTGCCCAGGCTGGAGTGCAGTGGCACCATCATAGCTCACTGCAGCCTCAAACTCCTGAGCTCAAGCGATCCTCCCGCCTCAGTCTCCCAGAGTGCTAGGATTACAAATGTGAGCCACTGCCCCGCCCAGAACACAAGCTGCGGGGTGGCGCCTTGGTGTGGGAGCCGAGCTCAGGCCCCTGGAGGGTCCTGCGTCCCTCCGGGTCAATCCTCCCGCCGCTCCTTCCGTGTTTGAAGGGCCAATGCCGCAGCGCGCTCCGAGGCCTGCAGGTGGCGCCGTCTCCCCGGCAGTGAGGCCCCGCGGCCGCCGGCACCGGGAGCGGGTGCGCTCTTCCTGGGTGGTCTGCGCCTGGGAGAGGGAGGGACCGAGAGGAGGCGGAGGGGTGGGGTGTCTGCTTAGGATCCTCCTCCTCTTTGCCCCCTCCACCATACCCCTCTCTACCTGCTTCCCCCCCAGCCCCCTCCACCCCCTTCCCTTGCAAGGGCCCCCTGACAGCGCGGGAGGGATGCGTCCTAGTCCCTGCCAGGGTCTCAAGGGCAAGACCCCGCCGCCCACCCCCCAGGGCTTGTGGGAGGGTGGGAGTGGGTCTCAGGCTGGGGACTTCAGTTGTGGTCCTGGAGCTGGGTCCTCAAGAGCGGAAACCCCAAACTGCTGCCCCTCTGCTCTCCTGGTGAGCTGCCCACCTCCATACCACGGCAGATTTCCTTCTCCAGCCCTGCAAAACCAGCTTCCTCTGCCTCTCCCTCCTTCTGTGTGAGGCCCTGGCCTTCCAGCTTCAGGGGGCTGAGGAATCACCCAGAGTCCCACCTTGCAGGGTGACCAGGCCCTGCTGGCCTGGGGAGGGGGGCCCAGAAACTATGTTTTTAGCACACTGCCAAGGAGGCTCTTGGACACACTCAGGGAAATGCTGATGTAGAAATAGCTTTGGGGAAAAAAAGACCCTGACTAGTAACGTTTGCCGATTTCCGTGGTGTAAATACTCCCACCAGGGCCAGTTTCAAGCTGCTGGCATGACAAAGAAATTCCTTACAGTGGAACCACTGGCTCTCAGAGTTGACACAAACTGCCTCCAGCACGACAGTAGAAAAAGATCTGTTCATGATTTTGAGTGTGTAAGAAAGACCCGTCCTCTGCTTTGGTCAGGACAGGCTACGGCACTTGTGGGGCCCAGTGCAAAGTGAAAACAGGGCCCCTTGTTTCAAAATTATTAAGAATTTCAAGACAGCAGCAGCAGAGTATTGAACCAAGTGTGAGGCCCTGTGTGGTTGCACAGGTCGCACACCCGTGGAACCTGCCTGCCAGGACCTCTTCTCTAGCCTCTTGCTGCCTCCCTGACCCCTACACACTGTTCTCCACTCAGCAGCCAGGGCTACCTCTTAATGTCTAGGCCGGATCTTGTCACTCCCTCACCTGCTGCTTGTGCTTAAGAGCAAGGCCAAGGCCCTGCTGCCTGGCCTGCTTCTCTGTCCCTGGGCTCCCCAGTTTTCTGTTCTCATAGTTCCCCACCCTGCGTCCCACCTGGCTCTTGTCACTGTAAAAACTTGACAGTCACTTGTACAACGTTTGTCCCTCCAGACCGGAAGTTCCACAAGGCAGTGGCCATGGTATTGCTGTGCTTGGTGCCACTGTGGGCCTGCACTTAATAGGCACTAAGTGTGTGCTGGAGTGAATAAAGCAAATTAATGGATGAAAAGGACGGTTGGACCAGGACAGGGCTTTTCAAACATTTTTTTTGTAACTGAATCACTCAGTCAAATGGGATCTTCCTGAGAAGCCCATGATGTGAAACAGATAAAAGCATAGCTGCTTTTCCTGCAATGGGGTGGGGGGACCCCAACACCAGGCAGTCAGAATGAATGGACCTGGTTTGGTGACAATATTGCCACTTTCCTTTGCTGTTCCTACATGTAACCTTAGACAGCCCCTCTTGGCTAATGTTAATGATCTGGTTTATGTTCTCATTAGCCAGACCCTGAACTTTAGCTGTCACATGGCTGTAAATCCAGATGATGTTCGCATCTCCCCTCTTCCCTGCCCATGTGGGTCACTCTTGGCCACCTCTTGGCTGTGAGGGCAGCAGCTGGGTTGAGTCATGAGCAGAGGTGTCCTTTGGGGAGGGGGCGCCAGTGCAGCCTGCCTGTCTTGCCCATCCTGTTGTCATCCTGGCCTCACTTTGGTCAAGTGAGCTATATGCTCGATCTCACTGACCTCTAACCTTAACACCAGTAAGCATTTATTAAGCACTTACTGGGTACCCAGCATGTTGCTAAGGGCTTTCTGGGTTTTATTTCTATCGGCCCTCACAACGAGCCTTAGGAGCGGCTGTCATTATGTTCCCTGTTGAACAGATGAGAAAGTGGAGGCTCAGAGAGAGAGAGGGACCTGGCCAAGGTCACACAGTGGGTGATTCACACTTCCTGCCCACCCTGACCTGGGCCACAGACCAGTGTTTTACGAATGAGAAGGGAAGAGGGCCCAGGGCCTCATGCTGCTTCTGGTGGCCTGGCTGTGTCCCCTGACCCTGGGAAGCACTCCTGGCTCTTACCTGGGAGGCAGCATGGCCAAGTGGCATTGGAAGCAGACAGGCCTGAGCTGGAATCCCAGCTCTGTCGCTAACCAGCTGTGCAACCTGGCCACGCAGGGGTGTCTCTGGCCTCACTGTCTCGTCTGGGCGAGGGCAGCGTGGATGTCAGAGCCCCAGGTGGGGACAGGGCGTGTGAAGAAGGGGATGCCTGGCACCCAGTACAGCAGCCGTGAGGGTCCTCATGTTTTTTTTCTTAGATGAAAATGGAACCCCCAAGGGGGTCTCTTTCCCTTCCTTCCTCAGTGGGTCTCCAAGTGGGATCCCGAGGGAAGCTCCCCTTGGGGCTCTCCTGCGCCCTCCTGCTCCTGGTGAGAAATGTCCAAGGCAGGTGCCCGGCTCAGGTCCTTGCCTGGCCACCGGCTGATGCCCTGACCTCCTCTGGGCCTCAGTTTCCCCACCTCTAGCACGGGGCTCCTGCAGAGCATGTGAGATGGCGGTCCAGAGCAAGCACAGGTGCGAGGCCCTGCGGTGTGCGGTCAGGACGCTTCTCGTGAATGGGGTGGGTTCGTTTCCCAAGGCCGCTGTGTCCAGTTCCCACCTACCTGTGGCCTAAAGCAATGGAAACGTGTTCTCTCACAGGACAGGGCCAGCAGCGCCACGCTCCTGCAGAGGCTCTGGGGGAACCTTTACTTGCCTCTTCGGGGGACACAGTGGCAGTCCTGGGCCTTCCTGGGCTTGTGACCTCCAATCTCTGCTCCGTCTTCACATCGCTCCTCCTCTGTGTGTCTCCTCCTGTCTCTGGTAAGGACACTTGTCATTGGAGTTAGGGCCCACGAGAGTAATGCAGAGTGATATCATCTCGATATCCTTAACTGAATTATGTCTGCAAAGACCCTTTTCCCAAATCAGGTCACGTTCACGGGCTCCAGGGATTTGGATGTGGACGTACCTTCCGGGGGGCCACCCTCAGCCCACTGCGGGGTTCTGACATCAGCGCCCCTCACAGGCTCACTGCCAGAAGAGGGAAAGTGGGGGCCAAAGGCGTCCTCTAGGGACCTTAGTGCCACAGCAGCAAGCTCAGTACGTGTGAGCCCGGGGAGAAAAGGCCACCAGGGGAGCCTGGCCCGGCAGTACCGAGACCCTCTCGTTTGGGGCCTTAGTCCTGGGCCTAGGCCAAGTTGCTGCTCCAGGCCAGGGTGGTAGCACACGACAGCCCCGCATCTCCCCGCCCCATGCTGGCAGAGCACTACCCAGAAACATATTTTACCCATAAACGGGCCAATTAAGAAGGCAAATGTTTTCAAACAGGAGGATTTATTGGCACAGAATGTGCCATCCCTCCGAGCGAGAGGAGTGGGGTGTGCGCCGAGCCATCTGGAGGGGAGTTGTTTATCATATTTATTTAGTTGCAAGTTGCTGGTTTGGAACTGGCAGGGCTTTGTGAGGTGTGAGCGCGGATTCCTTGGGGGACATGGACCCGGGTAGCTCTCTGCACATGCGTGTGTCGGTGTCTGTGCAGACACACGTGTCTCTGTACCTGAGTGTATGTGTCCACAGGCCTACACATCACATGTGTCTACTCATGTGTATGCCCCATTATCGTGTTCTCTCTGTGTGCACATATGTGCCTCTGTCGTATAGAGGCATGCATGTGCGTGTCAGTGGGCCTGCATATGTGTATGTGCGTGCACATGTGTGTCTGTGTGCACATGTGTGTGCTCTTGTCTTTGTGTGTGGATGCATACGTGGCCTTGTGTGTACTTGCATGTCACAGACTCTTTGTGCCTTACCCAATTTAACTTCCTGGCAGCATTAGTTGTCTCTTAAGGTCTCTTCTCTGGCAACTACCCATGTCACCCTCCCCTAATCTTTCTTTCCTGGGTGTCACTCTTCTCTCCTGTCTCTACACCAGGGGGCACCCGTAGGGCCTGTGAATGTGAGAAGAGGGCCTGGCCTGGGCTGGGCTCTTGACAGAGACTCATCTTCCATGTTAAAGGCAAAGGAATTGTCTCGGTCTCTGCAAAGATACGCACTCTCCTGTTTTGCTGGAAACACCAGCCTCTGCCTCTACCTCTGAGACTACCCTTCACCTCCCAGCGTTTGACAGAGATGTGGGACACAGATGTCATTGCAAGTGCAATGATCGCTGACACAGAGCTACGGAGCCCCGGGTTCTGGGAGGCGCTAGGGAAGGGTGGAGACTGTGGTGAACCTGGAGCATGTGCCCTGTCTGAGGGGCAGCCACTTCTCAGTGACAGTTGCTCGGAGGGGTTTCCAGCCATGTTGCCAGGTCTTCTGATGTTCCAAGAGATGCCAGAGATCTGCATTTTTAAGTGAGCATGCTTGAGTTTTAAACATTGGCTCAAAGATTTTTGAGACACTATGCAGGCCCAAGGGCACTTGTGCTCGGGAAATGTGAAGCCCAGGACTGCTCGTTTGCAGCCGCCCCCCCATACTCTCTCAGGTGTAGCTGTTCTGTGGCTTTAGGGATCAGCGTCAAGCTGCCACCTGACAGCTGTGCCTCTGCGTTGGGTCCAGACTCATCTTGAGTCAGACCCTCCCCACCTGGGCTTGCATTTTGTGAGCGCCACAAATCCAGAGTGTCTACAACGTGGTGCAGCATCTCCTCCAGGTCAGTGCCTCCCTGGGTCCCCGAGTCGGAGGCAGCCCCGCCATCAGCCCTGGAGACTAGACTCTAGGTGTCATCCTTGGGTCCTCTCCTCCCCTCGGCCTCTGTGGGAATCTAATCAGTCACCCAGTCCTGCTGGCTTTGCCTCCGGGACACATCTCTTTAGGCTCCATCCTGTCCCCTGGATGGCTGTGACTGCCTGTTCCAGCATCCCCGGGCTTCCGGCTTGTGCCTCACAGTCCCTTCCCCACCCAGCAAGGTCCACAGAGCTCTGTGTGGCTCGACCCCTGCCCACCTCTCCAGCCTCATCCTTCCCTCTCCCCACTGGCACCTTAAGCTTCAGCAGCACCAGACCACTGTTATTCTAGTTGCTGCCTCCTGTCTTTGCACACACTGTTCCCTTTTTCATGGAATGCCTTTCCAGGCCCATCCCCCACTTCCCCTGACTAACTCCTCTGTATCCTTTGAGATCCCACAGGAGGCTTCCTCTGCAAAAGGGTGACGATAGATCTCACCTGACAGGGTTTCCATGAGGACGTGCCTGGCACACAGCAGGTGCTCAATCAATGTACGTGCCTCCCTTGCCTGCCACTCCCTGTGGAGGGAGGACTCTGGCAATTGACTGTGCCCTGAGGGACAGTGTGGCCCCCAGACAGGTGATCTCGTAGCCTTCCCTAGGCATGGACCTGGTGACTCTCAAGTGACATCAGCCACGGAACTTCACCAGCATGTGGATTTTTCCAGGAACCTTCTTCTGTTAAATAGGCATTTTCATATTTTCACTGGACAGACATTAGCCACGGAGGACTCTGATTTGTACAGCCTGTGTTTGAGAGAGTGACGTCCTGGGCTGTAACGATATAATCAGCTCTCATAAGAAATGGTTTCCCTGGGCTGGGTGCGGTGGCTCACACCTGTAATCCTAGCACTCTGGGAGGCCGAGGGGGAGGATCGATCAAGGTCAGGAGTTTGAAACCATCCTGAGCTAGAGTGAGACCCCCGTCTCTACCAAAAATAGAAAGAAATTAATTGGCCAACTAAAAATATATATTTAAAAAAATTAGCTGGGCATGGTGGCGCATGCCTGTAGTCCCAGCTACTCGAGAGGCTGAGGCAGGAGGATCGCTTGAGCCCAGGAGTTTGAGGTTGCTGTGAACTAGGCTGACGCCACGGCACTCTAGCCCGAGCAACAGAGTGAGACTCTTTCTCAAAAAAAAAAAAAAAAGAAATGGTTTCCCTGGAGCCAGAGTGGGGCTGGGGTGGCAGCAGCGTGATTGGAACTCTAAGTGTCTAAAGTGACTGTCGCAAGTCCCCGGAGCCACAATTCCGTCAGCCTCTCCAAACGGGAAATTCAACTGCAAGTGTTAAAAAGATGGTGGATGGAGGATGAAAATGAAAAAAGAAAAACATTTGAGATGAAATTAAATTTTGGAGTCCTTTGATGGAAGTTTTAAAAATGAACAATAATAGCGCCCCCAAAAGTGCATCTTCTCCAGCTCGGCTGAAGGGGAGAGGGGTTTGCTTTCTGCAATTCCAGAAGAACTTTTCAGTTTTTCTTCTTTCTTTTTTCACCTCCCTCCCTCCCTCCTTCTCTCCTTTCCCCCTTCCTTTCTTCCACAAATGTTTCCTGAGTGCCTACAGCCTGCCAGGCCCTGCATCCGGCACTGGGGATAACAGTGACCAAGGCAGGTGTCGCGCCTGCTCTTACGGAGTTTACAACCCTCCTTCTTGTTGGCGTGGGGGCAGTTTCCAGTTTTTCACAGTTGCAGATAACAAGGCGATGAACATTTTGTGCATGTACCAGGATGAGGCGTGGAATGGAGTTTCCTGATGCCCCGGAAATGGTGACCAAGGCCAGAGCCACAGGCAAAGGCACCAAGCACCCCACATCCCAAATAGCAGTTAAAATTGGGCCAGACATACCCTTCAGGGCTTATAAAAGACAGTCCAGCAAGCCCTGTTATCCCACCATCTCCCCCCGCCCCAGTCCCTCACCCCCTATTTTGTCTCCGTAAGTAGAAAACCAGCAAGAGACAAACAGGAGAATGGTTGGGTCATGAGTTGTGGGCCCTGGGGGAAGTCGGTATTGTCCCCTCCCTGTGGGAGAGGAGAGGGGATCTCCACAGGGACACCTGCAGAGATGGGGTCCACTAGGAGGGTGGGTGGGCCTCTCGTGCCACCCTGGGGGTTCTGCTTATACAGTCGCCAGCCTTGCCCTGGGGCCTTGGTGAGATGGGACGAGGTGTGGGTGGGCAGGGAGGGCCCATGTGGAGGTGGCCGTGGTCAAGTAGATGCTTGGGGAGGAGCCAGCTGAGACCATTTGCTGGCACAGGGACTCAAGGGGCAGCAGGACTTCCGGGTGGGAGCTGAGGGACTTGAGGGATGGAGGAGGCGGAGCCATGGTGTGGCCTCCATCAGGGACCCTGAGGACTGCACCAGGGGCACAGGGCATGGCTGGGGAGCACCCTCTGCACTGTCCCTTCATGTGGCCCTCTTCTCCCGAGGGCTCCCTCTGCCTGCTGTCTACCCTCCCTCGCTCCTCCACCCCTGCCAGGCTGGGCCAGCAGCCTCCTCTGGGCACTCACAGCCCCAGGGTTCCTGCTGCCTCAGGAACAGCCCCCACCCCTAGCCCCCACTGTCACTGTCTGGTGTGTGCCCGTCTCTGGCTGAGAGCAGGGACTTTGTCTCATTCCCTGCTGTGTCCTCAGCATCCAGCACAGGGCTGGTAAGGTGCTCGCCATGTGTTCGTGGGGGCGCCTTTGTGGTTGTGGGAGGAGCACTGAGCCAAGGGGAGGTGCTGGCTCCTGGTACCTGGCCAGCAGCTCCGGGTACCTGTAGGACACCCGTCCTCTGCACGGTGTTTTTTTTGTTTGTTTGTTTGTTTTTAAGACACGATCTCACTCTGTTGCTTGGGCTAGAGTACAGTGGTGTCATCATAGCTGACTGCAGCCTGGAACTCCTGTGCTCAAGCAATCCTCCCACCTCACCCTCCTGAATAGCTGGAACTATAGGCATACGCCACCATGCCTGGCTAACTTTTTCTGTTTTTACTTGTCTGGCTAATATGTTTTTCCATTTTTAGTAGAGACGGGGTCTCACTCTTGCTCAGTCTGGTCTCGAACTCCTGATCTCAAGCGATCCTCCCACCTCAGCCTCCCAGAGTGCTAGGATTACAGGCGTGAGCCACTGCCTATCCGGTCTTTATTATCCCTTCTCTGCTCTTTATGTCCAACCCTGGCCTGGCTTTCATTTTACAATCAAATAAATAAATCTTTATCCTCATAGACAGTTTTCCCCTGGGCAGCGCTCCGAAGAATTGGAAATGCTCCCAGCCAAGGTTTACAGCAAAGGAGTGATGGGCGCCCCCAGGCCTTTGCCAAAGCTGAGCTGTCTGCCCTCTTGCCGTCCCCTCCGTCTCTGGGGGCTGAATACCTCCTTGTCCTACCGGGCCTGACTCAAACCTCCCCTCCTCTGGGACGCTGTCCTGGTCTCTCCGGCTGTGTTAGGATTTCCTTTGGAATCCAGTCCTGTGAGCATCCTCCATCCCGGCATCATCAAAACAGGATTCTCATTGTCTATGTCTGTCTTTTTCACTAATGGGGCACTCCCTGAGGGCAGGGACTCAGTGTGACCCAGCGCTGTGTCCCCAGCACACATTAGGTGTTCATTAAATGTTTTTGAGTGCAGCTGTCGATGCTGGAACCAGGCTAGGAGGTGGTGCACGAAGGGTCTAGAGGCAGAGAAACGAAGAGACGGAAGGGCGGGCCAGGAAGGGCCCAAGCAGCAAAGGCACGGTGGCAGGAGACAGCCTGGCGTGTGGCTTCTCAAGCAGTGTGGCTGCCACCAGCGCCCATGCCACAGGTGTGCAGGGGGAAGCCGTGAGAGTCCAGCGGGGTCCAGGTGCTGGAGAATGTTAGTGGCAGCTGGGGAGCCGGGATGTCGTCCTGAAGCCCCAGGGAGCCAGTGAAGGCAGCTGTGACAGGAGGGGCATCACAGGATGTTGGGTTTAGCGAGCTCACTCCCGCCGTGAGCAGGGAGGAGGAGGAGGGCCTGGACACAGCAGGGTAGGGGCGGCAGAGCTGGACAGCAGGGACAGACCCGAGTGGGTTCTGGAGGTGGGATCGAAGGGGGACGCTGGCTCACAGCTGGGGGGTGGTGGAGACACAGAGGAGAAGTTGGGGGTGGGAGGCTGGGGGCCGCTGTGGTCGTGGATGTCCGGCCCCCTGGGTGGGGGGTGGGAAACTGCGGGGCACATTTAGGAGGCCCAGCACCCAGGATGTCGAGAAAGGTCTAGGCTCAGGAAGAATCGTGGGCATGGCCAGCAAGGGCATGTGGAGGACAGAAGCCCAGAGGAGTGTGGCTTTACCCCAGGCTCACCACCCCTCGAATAAATTAATTGTCAATATACTGAAACATATAAATATTTATTTTCAAATAAATATATTAAAAATTAAAAATTAGGACTCAGGAACTTTTTTTGGTAGTGAAGGCGTCTTGCTATGTTTATGTTGCCCAGGCTGGTCTTGAACTCTTGGCCTCAAGTGAGCTTCCAGCCTTGGCCTCCTAAAGTGCTGGGATTACAGGACTTGAGCCACTGCACCTGGCCTTCAGAAACATTTTAAAGAAAAAGCACAGACATGATGTAACACTGCCTTTCCCCAAATATACTCACGTTAATAAAAATCCTCTTGCACTCCCTACCCCTCCATCTCACTCCTCAGAGTCCCTGGTTATGTTTCAGGTGTTTGCTCCAAAGGGGATCTTCAGTTGTTTGCTGTGGGGTGAGTGATAGAAACCGCCCCCCGCTGCCCCCATCCTGCACAGGTTTCAGTGCAGCTCACTGGCCGGCTTTAGGGTGAACTTCCCGAAAGAAGAAGAGGAGCTTGGGCCTGTGTCCCTGGAGTTCACCTAGAGGCCCCTAGAGCCAGAGAAGATGGGACAAACTGGTGTCTAGATTGCAGGACATCCTGAGAGGGGTGTCCTATTGTCCCCATTTTGCAGAGGTGGAAACTGAGGCTCAGAGAAGTGACTCCCCTAAGCCCATTAAGCTGATGAGTGGCTGAGTCTGGATTCGAACCCAGGTCTGCCCAGCTCCAAAGCCCACGTTCTTGCTCATATTTTTAGGTGAAAACAGAGACCAAGTTTGTTTTATATCCGGATCCAGAGGGATCCCAGAGCTCTAGTAACCATTTCGCAGATAGAGAGACTGAGGCAGGACCGGCAGTAGAGCCCAGGCCTGCTGCCCCTGGTCTGAGGTTCTGACCCTCCGCAGTTCCTGGGGGGAAGGGAGGCTTGAGGGAAAGATGTCAGCTCAAGGGGGCCAGGGGCCAGATGTGTGTGCGATGGGGGCTCCAGAACCCTCCCCCGAGGCTGCGCCCAATGCCCCCCACATCTCCCGTCCAGGCCCCCCACGCCCCCTTGGCTCGGAGCAGGTGGCCAAGCCAGTGTCTTTGCAGCAAGCGAGGGGCCGAGCTCTTCAGTGCAGAATCGTGTCCTTCATCTTGTCCCCTGCGTTTTACACCACCATGTAAAATTTTCCATTAATTCCTCAGAATAAAATGTAGTGGCTGTTAATTTTTGACGCCTGGGAAGTAGCCAGCTGAATGCCTTTTTATGCCTGAAACTATTTTCCGCCATTAGGAAAATGTAATAAAAAGTTTTCTTTCTTTGATTTTATTTTTTAATTAGATGAGAGGTTCAAGCGGCTCTGCTGTCAGAGAGGTGGCCGGCAGCTGGGAGCCCAGGAGACAGCAGAGGAAGGACACGAGCACCTTCACTCCAATGCCTTCCTCCCGGCCTCGCCCCTGAGCCAACCAGGAGGGCCACGGTCTGGCCCAAATTGTAGTCAACCCCAGGTCTTCATTGCTTTTCCGGAGAGGCTGTTTTCAAGAGGTTGCATGGGGCCATGAGACGGTTCTGCCCTGGGCTTTGACTTCACGCAAACCTGGGTGGAAATCGTGGATCCTCAACTTAATAGCTGAGGGGCTTTGAGCAAGTCCCTCCTCCCTTGGGTCTCGGTTCCTCCTCCGCAAAACCTCCCGGGGTTGCTGATCCCTTGGTGGGTCCTAGGAAACAATGATGATGGAATGTGAGTGCTGGAGGGTGGGAAGGCCTCTCCAGGGTCCTCCGCAGGGTGGTGCTGGGGTCGGAGCAGCTGGGTCCAGGCTGGCAGGAAGTTAGGGGAGGTGCAACTTCATTTGCCCTCAGGGAGAGACCTGTGGGGGCAGGCCCTGCTTTGCCACCGCACCCTTTTTCCTTCCAGAAGTGTCCCTCCTCTCTTCTGGGGGAACCATTCCCCGCTCCCCCCGCCTTAGGATCCAGGTGACGCCGTCATCCGTCTCCTTTCGCTCCCTGCCTCCTGGGCCATGGAGATGGCTCTGTCTTTGTTGGGATTTTTCTAATTGGAGACAAGGAAGAGGGACCTCTTCCTCTCTGGTCACGCAGCTGGGAGGACAGCAGTCGGAGCTGCTGGTGGCCATTGCGCCCATGCCCACCCCATCGAGAAGCCTTCCCATGGGAAGAGAGAGGGGGCAGAGACGTAAAGGGACACAGAGTGGTCTCACCTGTTGTCGTGGCCAGGCTCCGGTGGACCGTGACTCAAGCAAACACGAATCTAGGTGTTGCTGTGAGGATGTTTTGTGTTCGTGGTTAACATCTACAGTCAGCTTACTCTAAGTAAAGGAGATCATCCTGTGTAATGTGGGTGGGCCTCACTCCATCAGGTGAAGGCCTTAAGAGCAAATCATAGGTTTCCTGGAGAAGAAATTCTGCTTGAAGATTGCAGCACAAAATCCCACCTGAGTTTCCTGCTCGCTGGTCTGACTGCGGATATCAGACTTGCAAGTCCCCATAATTGTGGGAGCCAATTGCTTAAAAAACAAAAATCTACATATCTACATCTTCTATTGATTCTGTTTTTCCAGAGAACCGTGACTGATACCCAGAGGTAAGAAGAGGGAAGAGAGGGAGTCTTGGCAGTCTGAGTCCTCGTGTCCTCTTGTCCTTGAGACCACACCTCACTTGCCCTTCCTGGGGTGGATGCTGCCAGGCCCTGCCCACTTGCCCTCGGGCCATGCCATTGACGTAGGGACTTTAAATGCCCACACGTTTTCTCCGGTGGTTTCCCAGGGAGGGCCTGGTGTGCGTCACCACTCCTGGCTAATTTGTAAAATTTTTTGTAGAGATGGGGCCTTGCTATGTTGCCCAGGCTGGTCTTGAACTCCTGGCCACGAGTGATCCTCCCACCTCGGCCACCCAAAGTGCTGGGATGACAGGCGTGAGCCACCACACTAGGCCCAAAACTTATTTTGAAAATTTGTTACAGAGCTCATTCTCCAAGGGAAATCTTACCTGTAAGCCAAATATGTAAGAGAAACCAGGAGGGACCTACCCTGAATGAGGCAGGGGAGGGGGGACCCAGGCACTCTCCTCTCAGAGGCCCGAAGACTCTTCCAGAAATCAAGTCCAGACCCTGAGTCTGCCTCACAGGCAGCACTTGGGGCAGCAAAAAAAAAAAAAAGAAAGAAAATTTTTTTTAAATAAAAAAACCCCAAAAAACAGAAATCAAGTCCAGCCACCCTGTTTTCCCAGTCTGCTTCCTAAGGCCACCCCCAAACTGACACTAAATGGCCCGTGTCAGTGGGATGCTTGTGGAATAAAAGCCACATGGCGATCTGCTGCTGCTCACCACCCATGCTGCAGTGCCATCAGCTCCACCCTGGCAAGGTGTTCAAGGCTGGGCCAGGGAGCAGGGCAGGGATTGTGCTGTATGTCGAGGGCACAGGGCCTGGCTGGCAGAGTGAGCTTGACAGGAGGACCGTGCGTGCCTGCGTGCATGTGTGTGTATGTGGGCGCACGTGTGTATGCACATGTGGGGTGTGGTGTGGGCAATATAGACACAATGGTGATCTCATTACATGGGCTGGGGTCACGGTCCAAAGATCAGACAAAGCAGGACGTAACAGGCAGGGACAGAGTCCAGGGTTCAATGTCTCTAGAACTGTTGTGATCAATAGTTATAAGATGCCATGATTCACAAAGACAGGGACTGTGTTTCATTTACTTAGTACATATTTATTTATTTACCTCTGTTGTTTTCTAAGCAAAGGGGCCTATTTTATTGATTTAGTTAGCATCCATGAGAGATGGTGTCAGTCAGCACTCTTTGGTTGTGACAGAACATTCTAATTCATTCCCTCCCTCTCAGAAAAGAAGGAATATGTGGGTACCTGAAACTAAAAAGTGCAGGATCACCTTCAGGTTAAGCCTGATCAAGGACTCAGGATGGGATTTCCATCTCTCATCTATTGGATCCTTTTCCTTGTTGAAGTGCAGCCTTGAATAATTTTTCAGTGAGGACCTGTGGGTAGCAAATTCTCTCAATCATATATGTCTGGAAATATATTTTGGCCTCAGTCTCCAGTGACAGTTTATCTAGGTATAGAATCGTAGGCTGACAAGTATTTTTCTGCTGTGTTTGACGATATTATTCTTTTCTGACTATTATTGCTGCAATTCAATGTCTGTTTTTTTCAGTCTAATTGTTTCTTTGAAGGGAATCTGTCTTCCCCCCTTCTGGCAGCTCTGAAGGTTTTCCCTTTTTTACCCTTAATGTCCGACTGCAATTAGACATGCTTGAGTGTACATTTTTGTATCCTACTCTGAACTATGACTTTTCTCTGTGAAGACTCAGAGATTTCTTCAATTCTGGAAAATTCTTACATATTGCCTTTCCCATGTTCTCTTTATAGTCTTTTATTGGGATTCCTATTACTGTCCCTATCGTACACCCTACTAGATATATAATGGATCATTTCATTTCAACCTCTACCTTGACTTCTCTTTTCCATTTCACATTTCTTTTCTTTTTTTTTTTTTTTTTTACAATTCCAGTTTCATGGTAATATTTCACATTTCTTTATCTTTCTGTGTGCTGTAGTCTGAGTGATGGCGTTCAGTGTTCAGAGAGATAGTCTAGGTAACATTTTCTTTTTAGCTTTGTCCAGGTGTTGTGGCTAAATTGTGCTTCCCCAAAACTCACATGTTGAAGCCCTAACCCCCAAACCCCCCGAATGTGACTATATTTGGAGACAGGGCCTCTAAGGAGGTGATTAAGTTAAAATGAGGCTGTTATGGGTGGGCTCTAATCCAATCTGTCTGATGTCCTTATAAGACAACTTTTGGAGGCACAAAGGGACACCAGGGTTGAGCGTGCACTGGAGAAAGACCCCATGAGGACACAGAAGGTGGCCACCTGCAAGCCAAATGAGAGGCCTCAGAGAGAACGAAACCCGCCAACACTGTGTGATTTTGGGCTTACAGCCTCCAAACTGAGAAAATAAACTTCTGTGGTTTAAGCCACCTGCTCCGCTGTGTTTTGTTATGGCGGCCCCAGCTGACAAATACGCCAGACTATGTCGAACCCCTCTATTGAGTTTCTTTTTTTCAATTTATCTTGGATGACTTTTTTTCTTTCCATGGCCTAGGGCAGGAAACCCACTTCTGGGTGCAGTCCATGTTTATTGGGCAGTTTTCTCCAGTCCTCATTTAAGAAAGAAACAGCTCATTCCCAGCTTTTTCCTATGGTGGGGAGCCTAGTTCCAGCTCCCAGGCACTCACAGGGTCGGGAGCCTCATCCTCCGTCCTCACAAAGGCATTAAATCCCAGCCTCTTTCAGCCAAGTTCAAGGATGATGGGGAAAAAAAACCAAAAACCAAAAAACCCCAACCCTTTCCAACCAGAAGTCTGCATCTGGCAGCCCCAGGTGGTTTAGTGGCTCCATGAACCTGCTGGGGCCTCAGACACCTTTGGTCTTCACGCCCCGCAACCCTTGCAGTGTGGCTTTGACCCTCTTGTTGCATTTCCACGCAGCCCATCCTTTTTTTGTTTGTTTGTTTGTTTTGTTTTGTTTTTTCCCCCCTCTGGCAATGGACTGATGGATTAAAATCACGGCTCTTTTTTTTTTCCTTCTTCTTTGAGACACAGTCTCACTCTGTTGCCTGGGCTAGAGTGCCGTGGCGTCAGCCTAGCTCACAGCAACCTCAAACTCCTGGGCTCAAGCAATCCTCCTGCCTCAGCCTCCCGAGTAGCTGGGACTACAGACATGTGCTACCATGCCTGGC
>CAUYRT010052833.1:0-34267 GCA_963574885.1 Lepilemur ruficaudatus
CAGCACCGCCAACGCCTGGGATGGGTGCGCAGCCACGATCGTTTCAGCCGGACCCCACGGGGTGTGAGACTTGCAGAAAGCAGGTTCATAGTCATCATTTCATTTTAGCCTAACAAAACCTGCCTGCCCTTCGTGGCATCTTTTCAAATGAGAACACAGACTTAGGAGGGTAAGTGGCTTGCCCGGGTCACGCAGGCAGGGAGGGGTGAGGCAAAGACTGGATTCCACTTTTCCAGAATCTTCTCTCTTGGTTTTCTCTTTTGTTTATTTATTACTTGTTTATTGGGGTGAAATGTGCATAACATAAAATTAAGCACTTTAAGCATACAGTTCCGTGGCATTCGGTACGTTCCCGGGGCTGTGCAGCCAACACCACCACCTCCTGGTCCCAGAACTCGTCCATCATCCCCAAAGGAGGCCTCGTGCCAGGCGGGCAGATGCCCCATGGCCGCCCTCCGGCCCTGGCAACCGCTAACCTGCTCTGCCTCTGGGCACCGCCCGACTCTGCACATTCCACTTGCCTGGAGTGAAGCTGCACGGGGCCTTCGTGTCCGGCAGCTCCAACTCAGCGTGACCTTCCCAAGGTTTACGCACGTTTATTCTTTCCTTCTGACGGCTAAGTAGTATCCCCTCGTGTGGACAGACCACACTTTTCACCCACTCATCTGTTAATGGACACTTGGACTGTTTCCACGTCTGCCTATTGTGAACAGGGTTGCTATCAATACCTGTGTGCAAGCGTTTGTCTGAACACCTGTTTTCAGTTCTGTCGGACACACACCTAGGAGTGGAACTGCTGGGTCACATGGTAATGTTATGTTCGGCTTTTTGAGGAACGGCCAAGCTATTTTCTAAAGTCGCTGCACCTGTGCGCGTCCCCACCAACAAAGCACAAAGGTCCAGATTTCTGCACAGTCTTGCCAACACTTACTTTCCCTTTTTTCTTTTGATTATAGCCGTCCTGGTGGATGCGAAGTGTTATCTCACGGTGGTTTGATCTCCGTCACCCTAACGACTACTGACGTTGAACAGAATCACACGCTTGCTGGTCACGTTCCTACACCCTTTGGAGAAATGTCTATCCAAGTCCTTTGCCGGTTTTGTAATCGGGTTGTTTTTGTTTTTGTTGTTGAGTCGCAAGAGTCCGTTATATAATCTGGTTACTAAACTCTTACCCAATATATAATCTCTAAAAATACTCTCTAATTCTACAGGTTGTTTTTTCGCCCTCTTGATAGTGTTCTTTGATTCACAAAGGTTTTTAATTTGGATGAAGTTCAAATTATCAATCGTTTCTTCTGTTGCTTGTGGTTTTGGTATCCCATGGAAGAATTTATAACCAAACCCCAGGTCATTAAGATTCATCCCCAGCTTTTCTTCTAAAAGTTTTATAGTTTTAGCTCTTAAATTTGGTCTTTGATCTATTTCGTGTTGATATCTGTACATTGTGTTAGGCAGTGGTCAAATTTCATTCTTTGGCATTTGGATAACCAGTTGTCCCAGCACCATTTACTGAAGATATTATTCTTTCTCTATTGATTGGCTTTGGCACCTTCTTGAAAACCAATTGGCTATAAATAGCATGGCCTTATTCCTGGACTCCCCATTCTATTCTATCTGTCTATAGATTTATCCCTATGCTAATGCCACATTGTTTTAGTTATGGTAGCTTTACAGTTAAGTTCTATGTGAGTCCTTCAACCTTGTTCTTTCTTGTACTTCTTTTGCAAGAGCTATTTGGGGTCTTTTCAAATATTCCATAGGAATCCTAGGATTAGCTCTTCCATTTCTGCAAAAAGGGTTCTCGCCAGATTGATAGGGACTGCATGGAATCTGCAGATAGAGCTGGGTGGTATTGCCACCTTAACGAAATTAAGTCTTCTCTTTCCATCTATTTATTTACTCTTTGATTTATTCCGGCAATGTTTTATAGTTTTCACTGTGCCGTTCTTTCTCCTCCTTGGTTAAGTTTATTCCTAAGTAGTTTATAATTTTTGATTCTATTGTAAATGGAATTGTCTTCAAATTTGATTTTATTTTAATTTGATTGTAGTCTCAATGTAGCTCTCTTTGGGCTTATCCTACTTGGTTTGTTGAGCTTTCTGGATCTGTACATTCATGAATTTCGTGAACTCTAGGAAGATTTCAGCCATCACTTCTTCCAATAATCTCTCTGCCCCTTTACACCTCTCTTCCCCTTCTGTGGCCGCCATACTGTGTATGCCGCGTGGCTTGATGGTGCCTCCCAACTCCTCAGGCTCTTTTCACTTTTCTTCATTCTTTTTTCCTTCTGCTCCTCAGACTCAAGAATTTCAACTGTCCTGTCTTCGAGTTCTCTGATTATTCCTCCTTCCTGCTCAAGGGGTTTCTGTCAAACTCCTCTAGTTAATTTTTCATTTAAGTTATTATACTTTTTAGCTCAAGAATTTCCATGTGATCTCTTTTATAATTTCTATATCTTTATTGATACTATCTGTTGGGATATAATTCTCCTATTTCCTTTATTTCTTTACCTAGTTTCCTATCACTCTTTGAACATATTTAATAATATGCTCAATAATATCTTCAATAACTTAATACGCTCAAGTTGTTTTAAATTCCTCCTCCAGTAAGTTTAATATCTGTGCTTCCTTAGGGACAGTTTCTGGTCATTTATTTTTTCACATGAATGAGCCATACTTTCGTGCTCTTTGCATGTATTGTAGTAGTTTTTTGTTGAAAATGAGACATTTTGTATATTATAACGTGGTAACTATGGAGACCAGATTATGCGTCTCCCCAGGGTTTGCTGTTCCTGCTGTGGATTGCAGTTGCTTGCTTAGGGAATTTCGTGAACTATTTTTAAAGACTATATTTTTTGTTGTGTGTGATATTGGCAGCAACGTTTTGACAGAGATTTCCTTGAATGCCTGGAACACCTTCCCTCCACTCAAAAAGAAATAAAGAAAATGAAGAAACACTCTGCTGGTCTTTGCAGATTGTGACGCTCCTTCACCCATCAGCCAGGCCCCGTTAACCCTGCCTCAGCCTCCACGTCCTGCTTGCACTGAGCACAAAGGTCGGCCGGAGATGAAACACTAGGTCTCCTCAGGTCTTCTCTGAGTCCGCATCCTGCCCTGGGCATACGTATGGCATTCCGTGTTTCCCAAAATACGCAGGATGTTTTCCTTTGACTATTTTCCAGAGTTTTGAAAAAGTTGATTTCCACAGTGTTTTTTCTGTGTGTGCATGTGTGTGCACACGTGTGTGTGTGTGTGTGTGTGTTTCTATGGAGGGACAGCCTGGAGCTTCCTCCTCCCCCACCTTTCCTGTCCCGCCTTCTCAGTTTGCTCCCCACCTGCAAGCTGCTCTGCAGACTCCCTTGGCAGTGGCATGAGAGGAAGGAGGTGGGGTCGGCTTTTCCGCCGCCCTCTCTGTGCAGGAGCGCTACGCCCGCCCACACACTCACCCTCTCCTCCCTCAGCTTGACCCTGCCAGGAGTCTCATCTCTCCCGTTTTATGGACCACGAGTTTGCAGGTGACCAGGGTCACCACGGCCCAAGGCTGAAGAGCTACGGAGCACAGACAGAGGATGGAAAGCCAGATCGCTCTCTGGGGCCAGACCCCACGCCCTGCACCCTGTGCACCACGGTCGTCTGTGGCTGAAGTTTAGGAGCTGTCCTGGCCTGCGTTTCCCTCCCCTCCACCTCCCCCCTGAGGTCCTCCCTCTTGAAGACTGAGCGCGTGCCCCGCAGCCGGACACAGGGAAGGCTCAGTGGCTTTGGTCAGACCCCAGGAGACAGGTCTCCTGCCCTGCTGTTGGAGAACCTGGAAACCCGGGGCTCTTCGTGGCTGTAGCTCCAAACACAGACAATTTTTAAAAGTTGATGTGTCAATTCTTTGCAGTTTTTTTCTCTCATTTAGTTATGAAAACATTATGTTTCACTTAAGGAGCCAGACAGTTGGTGTTTATCTTCTACCACTTACCACAAGTGTGATTTGAAAAACAAACCGATTTTCCAGCTGCTCAGCGATTCAACTGTTTGACAATTTACGTCTTGGTGTTTGATTTGCGGTCCAGGAGGTGAGAAGTACAATAAATATGTCCTTCTTGTGCCTGAGCTGAGCGGACATCCTCTGTGTCCTCAGCTTACTTAGCCAGTCCTTCGTAAAAAAAAAAAAAAAAAAACTCCCTGTTGGGGTAATTCAGATGGAGCTGAAAAGGGCCCCGAGTTAAGCTGCAACTCTTCTTAATCCACTGAAACCGAGCACGGAATTGGGAAGCAAATGTTTCTGGAGCGAGGTGTGCTCTGTTCCGAAGCAGCTCGTCACCGAGGCCCCCGGCGAGATCTCACGCGAGGAGCGACCGAGGTTCAGTTTGGGAGGACGGCAGCGTGGACTGACCCTCGGGATACGCAGGAACCCTTCATGGTTCAGAAGGTTTTTTCTCTTTGGCATTCGTGTTGTTTTGGAATCACAAAGTATCATAAAGGAGGAGAAAAGGGGATTAACTAACGCGGGGAAAGGTGCGCGGGGATTTTAAGCGCTTCCGTCTGACTGCAGGTGCGCGGCGCTCGGCGCGGGAACAATTCATTTTCACGATGAATCGCCCGCACTGTGGTGCTCGAGCTTGTTATCTGAACGCAGCGTCTGATTAAGTCCTTCTGCTGCTCGTTTAGGGAGCAAACAGTTCACCTAATCGGTAGAATCATATTTACAAATACAAACTTCCGTCAGGTGGGAGCAGGCGGGTGCCGGGTCAGCCAGGGTCACCCACGCCGGTGGGTCATGGGGCACTAACCGCCCACAGAGGGGTTGTGCCCTGGAGGTCCTGTCCAGCCAATGGCCAGGTCACAAAGCCAAGCAGGGACACATTCCTTAGAAAGGACCAGGAGTAAGAACACAGGGGAGCTGAGGGGTGATGTCAGCCCCACGGCGGGCGTCCCCGAGGTTCAGGGAATACACAGCGGGTGCAGCTTGAGGAACCGGATGTCACGGCACAGTTGTAGGAATCTCACACACCGGGGGCGCCCAGGCCAGGTCTGGGCTGAGAAGGCTGAGGGCAGCGTCCCCGTGGTTCCTCGGTGACAAGAGCCCCGTGGATGAGAGTGCAGCGATACTCAGGGGCTGACACCTTCCTGCAACCTCCCAGGGACACAGTGGGGGGATGTCATGTGTGCAGAAGTTTAGCCAGCAGAGCACACGGCACTGCCCTGGTCGGCATCCTGGGCTGTACGACCCTTCGGACACTGGCACCTGCAGGCTCCACGTCACCATTCTGCGCTAACTGGCACCGTCCCTGTCCCCTCCAGCTGCTGCGGCTGGGCCACATGTCTGGAGGGCAGGTGCTCAGAGAGCGAGCCCAGGTCTTGGGTGGCCCTGTCTGGTGCCGGTCACTCACTCCTGCAGGTCTGCAACGAGAGCACATAGGCACCCTGGACCCCTCCCCGTCCCCGTGGCAAAGCCCTGAGGCCTGGAGCTCCGACCTCTGCCAAGGTCACCTTGGCCAAGGGCAGGATGACTGACTTTCTCCGGGGCTGCCTTCCTCCTTCCCCCCACGTCCCTCAGCTCATTTGCATGGTAGATCTGTGTGCTGCTAAGTGAGACTTTGACCCAGCGCTGTTCTCCAACGTTTCCCAAGTCGGAGAAGCAAACAAATGCCGAGGAACACAGGCAGCTACAGCAGCAGGGCAGAAACCGGGCGCTCTCCCGGCCACGTCCAGGGCGGCGGCGGCTTCCAGAGTGTCCCCACAGGCCACATCACGCCACGCGTGTCTGTGTTCCTGCCACGGCCGCATCCCAGGCAGTGGCCACACCGACGTGTGGAGTCTGACACCGGCTTCACGGCAACCGCGGGAGGATGTTCCCCCAGCCCCTCCCAGCACAGAGCCTTCACGCCCAAATCAGTTTAAATTTACTTTTTAATTACGTACATAGCGTTCTGTGTGAAGCTTCTGACGAGAAATATGTATCTCATTTTATTTTATGTTATTCAATTGACCCAAACACAAAGTCATTTTTCTTAAATACTGAATGCTCATGTACCTTTTTAATTAAAGCTTTAAGAGCTCTTAATTAAAATCATCAATCACAGGCAGCAACTTCTACCTAGCTTGTCTCGCGAGCCGTCCCGGTCCTCCTCCTGCTGTCATGGTGACCTGCGAGACAGCGAGGGGCGAGGGTGACTTTCACACCCTTCGACTGCAAGGCGGCCAGAGCACGGGCAGGCAGGGTGGTCCCGTGGCCGCGGCCCCGTCACCAGCCAGGCGCCCGTAGTGGCCAGCAGGCCTGGCGGCCTCCCTGGGGGCCTGAGTCGGGGTCGCTCTTCCCCCCACCCGCGTCCCTCTGCGCTGGGCTGGAGAACCGCCCCGCCCGTGCGTCCCTGCGGGGTGGGGACAGCTGCAGTGGGAGACTCTGTGTGTCAGAAAGAATTGGCCACCTGCTCGCATTTTGAAGAATGAGCAAGCGGCTCTCACAAACACCTCACTGACTGAGGTATAGCTGGCATTCGATGAATTGCTTATACTTACAGGGCCCAGCTTGGCGAATTTTGGGACAGCACACACCCACCACACCGTCACCCGGTGCATCCTGCCCCTGGGGACACCTCCTTCCTCATCCCTCCTGCCCCCCCACCACCCGCCCCCCGCCCAGGCAGCCCCCATCTGCTCTCTGTCGCCATAAACCAATTTGCACTCGACAGAAATTTTTGCAGATAGAATCACACAGGATGCATCATTTTTTGACTTGCTTCTTTCACACAAAATAATTCTGAGTTTCCTCCATTTATTGCACTGTCAGGAACAGTTCTTTTTTTATTTAATCTCTGAGTAATATTCCCCTAAATGGCTATGCCACAGCTTTCCCTGTCTCCTGTTGGTAAACTTTGAGCTGCTTCCAGTTTGGAGACATTCCTAATAAAACTATAAAACTTCTATGAAAGTTCATATTGTTTTTATATTTTATGTGCTTTCTTTGCTCTTGGGTAAACACCTAGTAGGAGAGTGGCTGGATCATAGTGTAGGTGCAGTTTTAACTTTTTAAGAAATTGCCAAAGCGTTTTTCAAAGGCACACCGTCCTACTTCCCAGCAGCAGTGCGTGAGGGTCCCAGCAGCTCCGAATTCTCCCTGAGACAGGAACGTCAGTCCTTCCGCGTTAGACCTGCTACCTGGGGCACGGTGGTAAGTCAGCGTGATTTTAATCTACGTTGCTCAACAGCTAAGGAAGCTTTTGGCGTTTTCTTGCCATCTGCGCATCTTCTTTAGTGAATTATCCGAATCTCTCGCCCACTGTCACGGTGGACGATTCACTTTCTTACCGTTGGGTCTGCAGCCTTTTCTCTCCGCCGGGTGCACGTCCTTACCCAGAACTGTGGCTCGCACCCGATTTCCCCTGGTCCGTGGCTTGCCTTTCTGTCCCCTTGATGGTGTCTTTCAAAAGGTACATATTCCTACTTGTGATGAAGCTCAATTTATCATGTTTCTTCTTTTGTGGGTCATGCTTTTGATGTCATGTATACAAAATATTTGCCAAACCCAAGGACACAGGATTAGCTCCTATACTTTCTTCTTCCATAGTTTTACATTTAGATCTATGATTCATTTTAAGTTAAATTTGTGCATGGCAAACTTTTCTTTGCAATTATACCAACTTCTGTTCTATATATTTTGGAACTCTGTTATTAGGTGCCTATGCATTTAGAATCCTTACGTCCTCTGAAAGAATTTGCCCTTAATCATTGTGAAACACACTGCTTTGTGCTTGGTTATAGTCTCTGCCCTGACATCCGCTCCGATGTTAGATTTACACAATCGCTCTCACTTTGTTTGGGTTGGTGTCGGCTTGGTCCGTCTGTTTCCACTCTCTGCGTTCAACCTGTCTGCGTTCTTGTAGGCGGCGTACACCGTCATCCCCCTTATCCAGGGTTTCTCTTCCCACGGTTTTAGTGACCTACAGTCAACTGTGGTCCAAAAACATTAAATGGAAAATTCCAGTAATAAACAATTCGTAACTTTTCAATGTTGTGCCGTTCTGAGTAGCGTGATGAAATCTCATGCCGTCCTCTCCACCCACCTGGGGCGTGAATCGCTCCATGCTGTGTACGCTGCCCGCCTGCTGATCACTTAGTAGCCATCCCAGCTGTCAGATCTGCCTCTGCCTGTGACGGTCCCGTTCAAGTGACACTGCAGAGAGTCACATGCAGCGTAAGCACCTCACAGTAGTATACGCTCCCGTCTCCACCCTCTCGGCTTCATTTCCGCACATTTTGCTTCCATGTATGTTACAAACTCCCGGTACGTTAGTCTTAGTTTGGCTTTAAGCCATCGGTTACTTTTTAAAGAGATTAAAATTAAAAGAATAAGATACCTTTGTGTTTATCCGTATAGTTACCACTTCCGGGACTCCTGTTTATGTAAATCTGTATTTCCATCTGGCACTTTTTTTTCCTGCATAAAGAACTTCCTTCGGTGTTTCCCATTGTGCGGCTTTGTTGGTGGTGATGATCTTTTAGCGTCTGTACGTCCGACAAAGTCTTTGAGAGATATTTTCACTGGTGAGGAATTCTAGGTTGTCAGATTTTTCCTTTCTTCAGCATTTTAAAAATCCTGCTTCCTGTCTCAGCTTGCATTGTTCCCAGGGAGAAATCCGCTGTCACTCTTCCATCTGTCCCTCTGCTCTTTGCGTCTTTTCCTCTGGCTGCTTTTAAGATTTATAGTTTATCGCTGACGTTAAGTCATTTTATCATGACGTGACGTGATAATTTTCTTTATGTTTCTTGTGCTTGAGGCTTGTTGAGTTTCTTGGATCTATGAGTTTACAGTTTTTAACAAATTCGAAAATTATTAACCGTAGTATTTTAAAGTATTTTTCTGTCCCTACCACCTTTCCAGGGTTCTAATTACAACCTCATTAGGTTGAGTTCGGACCGCGGCTCTCTTCACTTTTCCTGCCATTTTCTTTTCTGTATTTCATTTCGGATGATTTCTGTTTCTATGCATTCAAGTTCACAAGTGCAATATTTAAAGCAATTAGACCCCGATGTCATTAATTAACTGCTGTCCAAGCGCAGTGTCCCGTGCGGTGAGGAATGTGCCGTTGCCCCACCCAGCTCGTTTTTACCCAGGCACTGTGATTTCCACCCCTGTCTGGGCTGACTTGGGCCTTGTTCATCCTTCATGTCCTTCCTTAGCATGCTCAAGACTGTTTCTAGCTTCTTGAGGACAAAAAATATGGTTATAATAATTATTTTAATATCCACATCTACCAATTATATCACATATAATTTCTGGGTCAATTTTTATTTATTTTTTTCCTCATTTGGGGCCATTATTCCTGCTTCTTCATATGGATGGTAATTTTTTATTGGACATCAGATATTGTACTTTTACTTTGTTGGATGTTGTATACTTTTGCGTTCCTATAAATATTTTTGCTCTTTGGTGAGCTACTGGGAAACAGTTTGATCTTTTCAGTTCTTGAAATCTGACCTGCAGTGTGTGTTGTCCGGTTTTACGTGGTTTGTGGTCGAAGGTTGAATACGGTCCTGTTAAATAATCGCTCTGTCTCCGTTAGTGTCCAAAGTCTCTTCTGCATCTCAGCCTTTCCTCGGTGACAGCGCCTGGCACGTGGTCACGAGAATGTAAGACACAAAAGGACGATGATGTTTGTCAGTGCAGAATCACATGGATGTATTGAACATGTTTCATGGCTGGATTTCAGTGTTCATCCCAAACACTTCTGGGGGAGAAAATATTCCTGCTGACTTGGTTTTAGACACGGGTTCCTGTGTGCTGGGTCATCACATGCCGCTCGTCAAAGAACAGGGACTCTGTGGTCCTTGGTGCAGGTATCGGGGGCTCTGTGGCGCTGCCCCCCCAGAACCGTGAACAATGTTCATCCAGGCTATCACTCTCCTGGTCTGAAGCAGCAGAGACCCAAACAAAAACTGAAATCACTGGTAAGCCCGACAAACGCCCAGCAACGCCTGTCTGGCTCCCACACCCGGTTCCCGCCTGCTGAGGCCCTGTGACCTTGCAGCCCCCACCCTGAGGACTCCACAGCGAGCCACGCTCTGCACAGAAGCTCAAAACCAGGCAACACGGAGCGAGAGGGCGGCCGCTCCCCGCAGCCTGGAGACCTGCACGTGGATTTATGACGTACATACAAATTCCTTACACATTTAAGATCGTACATTAATTTCTTACAAATGTAATATATATTTCATGCATATGTACATATATGAAGTACATATGAATATGTTTATACCTATTTATATCTACAGATATGTTTTATATGCATATACGTTCATATATATAATTTGACACCAAAATAATCACAGAGAAACAGTCCCCCGTGACAGAATGACAAAGGAAGAGGACATGCGTGTGTTAACACCCAAGTCACTGCCAGCGGGGGACGCCGGGTCAGGTTTGCCGCGTGGTGGCATGGCCAGGACAAGGCCACCCGCCCCGGCACCACCCCTCCGCCACTTCCTGACCGAGCACAGACACTCCGTGTGGGCCCCGCGCTCTGTACGTGCTGACTCGATTAATCCTCAAGATCCCTCTAAGAGGCAGGCCTTGTCATAATCATTTCTGCCTTACGGATGAGGACACCGAGTCCCTGAGAGCTGGGCCCCTTGTCCAGTCATGGAGCTGGTGAGCCACGGAGCCTGGACGTCCGGCTCCGGAACCCGCAATCCTGCGCCCTGTCCCGCCCCTGGTTGCCTGAGTAAACTCCGTCAGCGTCAGCGTCCGCATCTGTAAAATGGCAAGATGCAGCCTGGGGCTGCCCTGACAGACATCAAATGACAGACTCCTGTGGGACGAGGGACGAGGACCACAGGGTCCCGTCTTCAGATCCAAAGTCGATGGGCGGAAACCAATAAGCAGAGAAAGGAGAGTTTGCTCCGTGCCCGGGGGAGGAAACACATCCCACTCCCGAGTTCTGCGGAACCGGCGCTGTTTGCTGACCGAGCCGTTTTGGAATCGCCCAGGGCTCGGGTGGTGGGTGAGTTTCACATGAAAATCTGTCGGATGGATAATTTTTGAGAACTGTAGTCAAGAAATGGAGGCTGGGTGGCAACACGTGAATAGCCTTCGCTTCCGTTCAGTGGCCATTTGTCAGACACTCCCCTGGGCTATGTTGTGGGAAACAAAACAGTCGGGGCCATCACCCCATCTAGACGCTATTCCAGAAAGTTCCTCCCTGATGCAGGCTTTAAATTTTAACGTTGTGGTTTCAAGGACATTTGCATAACTAAAGGAGAGTTCATGATTTCTCACCAAGGGACGCGTTCTTGCAGAAAATGTGTGCAAATCGTGTTTATGAATATAAGGACACATTAAAAGGCAAATAGGACTGCTGCACAATCCCCCCACCAAAAGAAAACTCTTTCTCTGTCGTTCATCATTCCAGGATTGCGCACAGGTGCAGGCGTAAAGGGATCATTCTAGCACTCGCACGCAGCAGCTTTTCTCACAAACACAGGGGCACGTATGTAACCTGGTTTCCTAGTGTCCTGCGTTAGCCAAGCTGTGGGTGGCTGCCACAGCGCCGCGCGGTACACGGTCTCAGGTGCCAGGGGCACACGTGGTGTTATTCCTGAGCTCGCAGCCGTGCAGCTCCGTGTGCGAGGACGGCCCCGCTGGGCCGCCCCACTCACACCTGGGCTACGTCTGCTCCGCACGTTTCCGCGCTGGGGCACGGACTCACCGGTGCCCCAGTGCCGGATTCCACAGAACTCGGGAGCAGGATGTATCTCCTCCCCCAGGAATGGTGGAAACCGGGCTTTCTCACCTCCCGGCAGGCCACCGGAGAACGGGCCAGGCCACACCACGCCAGTCCATGGAAGGAGTCTTCCGGAACCGCATTTGCTCACCTCCATTAGCCAGAGCAAGTGGCACGACCCAGCCCAACATCCCTGGGCAGGGACGGGCACTCGTGGCTGCCACGCGGCAGGAGGAGGGAACGGGGAAACTAACCCACCCGCCATCCTTCCATGCCAATGAAAACAGAGCTGCGTCATCTTTCTTAGTGGCTACAGGTACCCGATGTCACTGATACATGGTAACATATTTAATTCATCCTTTGTGCCCAGGCCTTTAGGTTGCTTTTAATGCTTTGGAGCCAGGGCGACAGCGCCGTGTTCAGGACCCTGTGCCAGGTCAAGGTCATTGTGCGTGATGTGGGCGGAGGCTGAGCAGGAGCTTCTTCCTCCACGGCAGCCGAGTGCACGGGGGCTGCAGGTCTCTGACTAGCTCTCGGTGACAGAGCAGGAGCTGTCCTTCCTGGTCCTGGCCTCCCGCCCACTGCCCAGTGCGCAGAGCCACCTGAGACCTGCCGGGTGAGGACGGCGCTGGTCTCGCGCACTGGCTGGGAATTCTCTGCCCAGCTGATCACTCTGTTTCCTTAGAGAAAGCAAACCGTCCCACTGCCCCTCTGCGGGATCCCTGCAAAGAGCAAAGGGACCAGGGCTGATGAAACTCCTCAAAGGAAGATTGGGGTTGCTACAAGCAGAACCCGGGCGCGCCGTCACCCTCCACGTGTGCTCACCTCCAGCCGGGGCACAAAAAGGCCAAAGAGAACCTAAAGGGCCCTAAATCTGGGCCTAAATGCCGCAGTCCAGTCCCACAATCATTATTGCTTTTCTCTTTCCTGACCGGGAACACAGTACTTGTCAGTGTCCAGATGCTCTTACAAGGAGAATGGGAGGCGACGCCTACACCTGTCCTGTCTGCACACAGGTGTCCTTAGGTTGAACGCAGGGTGTTTGGGGACTGTATTTCCCTCTTAAAGAAGAATAAATGATATGTAAAAGATGCACCAACTTTTATAAAATAGGAATAAATATAAAACATAAAAATATGTTTAAATATTTTAAGTTGAACGCAGCCATATAGCTAAACATCCCCCGCGAGCGGAACCGTGTGTGTGCGTGAAGGCCTGCACACCCACGCCGGTGCTCAGACGTGGGGTCGTGGCCTCGGCAAAGCAGCCGCTGGGAGGGCCTTGCGCACACGGGAGGTCACACGCTCACCGCGGTGGCCTTTCCCTGGGCTGTGCTGGGACAGGAGTCTCACTTCCCTCTGCTGACCAGCCACCTTCTCTGTTTCCCTACAAGGTGTGTTATTTCATACTACATTTAGCTACAGTCACAACGACTCTACTTGTAAGTTTGTTTGGAAAAAAAATCAAAGGACATTCATTATGCATGAGCTTAGAGAGATTCAGCACACACTCCTCAAATCAATAAAATACACCTCTCCTTTCCCTCTTATAAATTCCGCCGGCACTTCCCTTCTGCAGAGGAAATCAGAAGCCCAAGTTTCAGTGGAAGAGGATTGAGTTCCTTGTTTCACCTGGAGTCCACAGCCAGACAGCCAGCCAGCCCTCTGTGGCCTGGCGGTGGCCCGGATCTGAAAGTGGTCCTGTCCCGGGCGAGCCCCGCCCGTCTCTGGCAGGACGCCGCCAGGTAAACACAGCGAGGTGGTGGAGAGGGTGTTTTCCTACAGTCCCCTGCTGGGGAGAAGGAACCTTTATTTTAACTTGGCTATTTTTCCGTCTGCCCCAGTTACCTGCCAGTACACCGCCTACCTCACAGGACGTCACTTTTAGGTGGGTTTTCCCTTCAATCCATTTGGTATTTTGTTGTTGCTAAAATAACATAAAATCACGAACGGTGTTCCCACCCTTTGTGGGCTGCCGGTTCCGTCCTCAAAACCATGTTGCCGCGGCCCTGGTGTGGGGGGGCCCCAGCAGTTAGTGCGTAAGCGCCTCTACAATTCACCGATTCTCAAAGGGGCCCCTTCCTCGCGGCAGCTGCCAGGCATATGGGACCTCGGTGGGTGACCAGGGGCGGCCCAGACGGCTGCTGGTGAAGTCCCAGGGTGTCTAAGGTCCCAGACCGGCTGTTCTAGCTGCCCCCCCAACCTCCTTCTCCTCCTTCTTTAAATGGGGGGACAAGCCCACACTCTTCTTTTTGTCCTGGCTTAGCCCCGGAGCTGCTGGCTCTGCAGAGCCCAGACCGTCCCTCCAGCCTGGGGGGCTCCCTGCTGGGAGGATCCTTGTCCCAGTAACACCAGACGACAAACAGCACCTGGGGGGACGTGACTTTGATCACAGACAGGACCGACCAGAGGCTCCTTCTCCTTCCAGAGGAAACTCCCAGGATGTCCCTCAAGGGGCTGTGCCTCCAGTGGGCAGAGAAGGGGACCGAGCCAGCCCCCCTGAGCCATCACCTGGGGCCACCTGGCAGGGTCCACATAGCACTCCCCCTGCCCCATTTCCTCAGCTGAAACGCTCCCCCCTTCCCCTCCTCCGCCCACACCGGTGTCCTGGCAGGACAAAGGGCAGTTAGAGTAAGGCGGACGCAGGTCACTGGCCGCCCAGTGCACTGCGTCCTCAGGCCGGCAGCGGGTGGGGCAGATGTGCCCTGGGCCTCGTTTCAGCACCGAGTCCGGCATCGCAGCCCGACTCACGCCTGATGCCTTCGGCCTGGACGGACTCTACCACCATCCTCCGTGGGCCACAGACTGCGTTTCTGGGTAGTCTTGTTTCTAACGTGGCGTGAAGGTGAGCGTCCCGGCTCAGGGTTTAGTAAGACAGTGTGTTTGAACATGCAGCCGCTGTGAATTGTGTCTATACCTTCTGTTTTGCTTTTTTTTTTTTTTTGAGACAGAGTCTCACTTTGTTGCCCGGGCTACAGTGCCGTGGCATCAGCCTAGCTCACAGCAACCTCAAACTCCTGGGCTCAGGCGATCCTTCTGCCTCAGCCTCCTGAGTAGCTGGGACTACAGGCATGTGCCACCATGCCCGGCTATTTTTTTCTATATATATTTAGTTGGCCAACTAATTTCTTTCTATTATTAGTAGAGACGGGGTCTCGCTCTTGCTCAGGCTGGTTTCGAACTCCTGGCCTCGGCCTCCCAGAGTGCTAGGATTACAGGTGTGAGCCACCGCGCCCAGCCATGTTTTGCTTTTCTAAGTTTATACCCATAAGAGGAAGATACATATGTACCTGTAAATATATCTGTTCACGCGTGGATGAACACACAGGTGTGCATGTATGTGCACTGTGCAGGCACATGGGCACACACACCTGCCGATGGCTCGTGGGGGTCTGAGTCCCCACTCCCGACCGGATGAAGGCCCAGCCGCTGGCACAGAGGCTGCTGGCTCTCAGGACAGCCCAGAGCAGGGCCGTCTCGTGCCTTCGCCTGCCGCATGCAGGTGGTGACAAGCTGCGCGAGTCAGAACAGTTTCCTCTGCTCCGGTCGCTCTTCCCGGCCTCCAGTGCCCTTTAGAAATCAGATAATAAGAGAAATTACAGCAGAGAGCCAAGCAGCGGGGCTGCATCAGGCAAGAAGTCCAGGGCTGTGTTACCGGGAAAGCCCGACTTTCACTAGTGGGGCAACGCGCCGTGGGCCTGCCGCGGTGACCATCACCGGGCCGGTGTCACCCGATGCCCTACACCAAGGACAACGCTGATGAGCCTCTGAAGTCGGATCGGTTGACGCTCCTTCCTGGGAGCCGCGTCACACTGAGACAGGTTGCACCTGTGACCTGTGACCTGCTGGCAGCTGCAGTCTGACCTTCCCGGCTCGGGTGGAAGGTTCCGGGCTGCCTCCCCGCTCTGCGGACGGACGGACGGACGGACGCTGTGCGCGGAACCTCTCTCTCGCGGTTCCTCCCTGGGCTTCGGTGCTGCCCTCGCTCCATCCCTGAGTCTTCCGGGTCATTCTTTTTTCTCCCCACTACAAAACGGATTTGCAAACACTCGGCGGCACTTACACCCGGGCTATGAATGTGACGAGCAGCAACGGTGAACCGTAACCAGCAGAGCTGCCGCCGCTCAGGAGCCCAGGTCTCAGGTAACTGCCCCTCGGTGTTACGTCGCCAACACTGAAATATGCTGGCATTCCTAAGTGAGTGTTAGTGTCAGTCACCCGTATTAGAAATCAGAGCGGGTTTTAATTCCTCTTGTACCGTTTGTACCCGTGGTACTGACTGGCGTGGACGGGCCTGAGCTTCCCACCCGTGTTGCAGGGATCGCTCTCGGGGCCACGGCCCGGGGCCCACCCAGGGCAAACTTCCCCTCAGGGTCTGTTTTCTCAGGCATCCCGAGGGAACACCTGGCTACTTCCCACTTTGTAATTGGTTTTCCTTATTGACACCTAAATTAATTCACCTTACAAGTGTGAAATATCCTACTTTCAAGCAAGTCCCTGTTGATTTATACAGTCACATTGAGTTTCTCCCACTGGCCATATTGATCTTCCATTATTTGTCTATCTTAGATGTCCCCATAATGTCTTTGTGGCTAATAAAGACCTTCCTGATCACCCTGAATTAGTTTTATTACCCATCACTGGAAATTTAAGATTATTATTTAAATGTTGTTTTATGTAGGGATTAATTCAAGGAAAAGATCGATAAATCACACCCTGGTGGCCCTACGAAGAATGAGAAATAAGAAGGAATCCAGGCACCTGTGGGTTGTCCCTCCAGGGCCCTGAGACCCCCGGGAGTCCCTGCTCCTCCTGTCCCTCCGTGAGCTCCGGGCTCAGGGGGTGCAAAGCCCAGCTGAGCGGCTCCCAGTTTCGGGGCCTGCATCCAGTAACTCCCACGAAGGCTGCGACAAGGGCTGAGGACTGCTCTGGGCTAGGCGCAGTGAGGGACTCACTGTTACCCGGAAACAGAGGCACAGAGCGGGGAAGGGGATAGGGCTTCCCGGTCCCTCTGAGCCCAGAGCCGGACAGTCACCCCCTCGAGCCACAAGGCCAGCCTCTCATTGTTGCCGAGGCGGCTTCAGCTCCTTCCCCCAGGAGATACCACTTCCCCTCCACTCTCTCCAGGCCTGCAGAGACCACCCGGCTTCTGGTGCCCCCAGCCAGGCTCACTGTGTAGTGCCTCACTGGGACCCTGACCGGCTGACCACAGGGAAAGATCCGGGCCCCGGGGCAACTCCCAGCACCACTCCAGGGGCGTGTTCCTTCTGGGCCACTGGGGTACTCAGGGTGCAATGGTAGAAGGTCGCACAAGGCACTATCCAACCGATAAGCTGACGTATATTCTAGAAACCTCAATTCTTTGACACTGCCAGGGACGCCAAAGGCTCCCTCCTAGGTGCTCAGGCAGGACCCTGCTCCGCCCTCCGCTACCACCCATGGCCCAGACACTTGGGATTTTGTTCCTTGATTTGCAGAACCACCCCCTGGGGACACCCTGAGATACTTCCAGGCAGGGAACTGTGCCTCATCTTTAAAGGTTGGCTTCTAAGAAAAGAGCAACCAATACTCAAATGAATGAATGAATGAATGAATGAACTAGGTTGGCATGAGCAACTTGCAGGGCCTGTGACAAAGAGCTTGGTGTCACCAGGCCCACACCCCTGCCAGCCCAGGGCCAAGGAGGCTTCTCTGGCTCTGGTCTGAGGCCGGAGGTGTCCATCCAGAACAAAGCTCAGACCTGGCCTGGCCTTCTTTTGTTTATAGACATTTGCATTTTGATCACTTAAGACTCAAGGAGACAGGAAAGAGAGCACTCCAAGGCCCTGCCTCTCCTAATTCATTTGCATCAGCAAATCTGCATATAAACGGCAAAGCGGCCCAGCGAGGGCCTGCTCCCCCACAGCCTGAGAACCTCCTTCCCCTCTCTGTAGCTGCGGATATCAATTTGCACTCGCCTGTTACCAAATTAGACCCAGTAATGAGCCGCCAGCTGCCGCCGCAGGGAGGGCCCAGACAGCTTGTGAGCTCCGGGGGCCGGGACCACGCGGGTGGGGGGAGACTGGCGGGCAGCACCCTCGGTGTGGTGGTGGGTGGGCTGGGACGTGCCCCTGGGCACTTGCCCGGGTGCCAGGCAGGTGGCTGGGGCTGTCTCTCAGGTAACACGAAGGTCCCCAGGCACCAGGGGCTCTTTCCAGATGAGGCTCTGAATTTGCAACTTAGCAGAAGGCCGGTTCTCTGCCGCTTTTATGGGGGGTACTTATCACATTTTCGCAGACAACATAAGCATAATTTCAGGTATCAAACATCTTTAATGCCTTTATTCCTCAGGAAGTGACAGTAAAGGCTCCTCTATTAATGGGCCGTTTCCTGTGCGGAGGAGATAAAGCGGCTGTTCTTCTCAGGTTGTCCAACAGTGCGGTTGCGTCCTGGGCAGGTGCATCAATCCAGGCCCCGGTTCTTCCTCTGGAGCTAATTTGGAGTTGCGGCATCTCCAGCAGGTCCTCAAACTGAGCTTAATTCGGATTCCAGCTTTAAAAACAAGGTCCGTTCCTCCCTGTTTCCTGATTGTCATGTGGGCGCTTTGTGTTTCCAAATCCTGGAATTCACCTTTGCAAAGCCTCGCTGAGAAGCAGGCTTCAGAGGCCTCGTGGTGACCGGGTTCTAGAAGGACCCGCCAGGGTGGCCTGGAACAGACGCATCCAGACAGAGGGAGGGAGGGGAGCTCAGTTTCCCGGCTGAAGCTGTTCCAGGTGTCAGCGGAGCTTCCCCAGCTGTGCAGCCTCCAGCCCCAGCTCCCAGGACAGCTCCTTCCCTCCGAAAGGCCTCCCGCTGGCAGAGAAACTGCCTGTTTGTTGGCAAAACATCTCTTACACGTAGATGTAGCACAGTCTAATTTAGATGTTGCTTCTGAAAAATAAATGCACAAAGAGCACTGTCAATGGAAAAGAACCCAAACTCCGTAACGTAATTTAAAGAGGCTTATTCTGAGCTGAATAGTGTGACCACGGCCCAGAGAGCCACACTCAGCGGCAGGGGGGATGTTAAGCGCTGACCTTGAGCACTGACTGTGGACTTCGCTCGGTTCTCTGGGCTAATCCTCACGCCCGCTGTGGGCTGGGTGTGGGGAGGCTGAGCCCTGCTCACGGCGCCTGGAACGGAAAGTCACAGGCCTGGGAACAGAACCCGCGGAGGCTCAGACCAGCTCCGCCTTCCACCAGTTCTGTCTCCGGGCAGACTATCCTCTTCCATCTCCGCAGCTGAGGATGGCAACACCCACTCCGCCCTTCCTCCTTGGCCGAGGAGGAGGATGTGTGGGATGCCTGGGACGCAGGAGGGGCTCAGTGGGTCCCTCATTGCTGGGGTCTGCAGAACGGTGACCACACACCTCCAGGCAAGCACTCTGTGTTCAGGCTCCAGGAAAGGACCAGTTGGTGAAGGTACGTGCCCCGGTGGCCCCCAGCACCCGATGCCTCCTTCCGCACCCTTGGGTTCCTGCGGGGCACCTGGGGGGGGCAGCCTCAGTGTCACCTCCACCTGTGTCCTTGGCCTGTCCCAGGCTGCACCTGCCCTAGGCACTGGGGGCCAAAGGAAAGGCCCCGTGACCACCGTACCATGGCTCAGGGTGGCACACAGCGCCTGGGCAGGGCCCGCCATCTAACTTACACTGCGTTTCCTTCTGTGGCCTCGGGGCGGGGAGGCGCTGGTGGGTGGCTCTTCCGCTTTGCTTTTCTGTTTGTCCTGCTGGTTTGTGTCCTCTGCCCCCTTTGTCCAAGCTCTGTAGATGCTGGAAGGCGCCTGAGTCATTCTGCGGCTAAAGCTGGCGGCGTCCCGGATCTGGTGCCGGCTGGGATGACATGCATCTCCCCTGAGACGGGAGCCGGGCACCCCGCACTCGGTCAGCTGCTCAAGGCTCTGACCTCTGACCCCTGCCGGGCCTGTGCCCGCGGTCCCAGGGCCGAGACTGTGAGGGGGCGCCACGCTGGCGCGCGCAGGTGTCTCAGAGGCAGCAGCACACGGCCTCGCTGGAGCATGGGCTGGGCGCTGTCCTGCAGCTCGGCCCCGAGCGGCACCTCATGAGGAACCCCCGAGCGAACGGGGAGCAGGGCAGGAGTGGCCAGAGCCCCAGAGAGGGAAGGGAGGTGGAAGAGGGGGGATGAGTCCGTGCTCATACATGCGGCGCGTGAGGCAGCCCGGGAAGACAATTTAATTCCAGTCTTTTCCCAGGAACGTGTCTCCGCTCACCAGGAGCACAGAGCATCTGCTAAGGAAACGCCGGGCCCCCAGGTTTCATTAAAACAAAGGCAGGTTGTCAGGTTGTGTTTATCCAAAAATATCAGGATCATCTGTAACTGCAGAATCTCTTTTGCAAGTTGACATTTAATTTAAAGTTAAAAACGGATTATGTTTAAATAAAAGGCAGTATAAAGTATGGTCTCGGCTTTGAAACCTTCCCAAATGTCTGCGCAGCGCCTCCGTCCAGCAGCGCAAAACGGGGAGGGGCAGGGAGGGAGGAAGAAAATAAATTGGTAAGATGCAGAATAGAAAAGAAGAAATAAAACTATCTTTATCTGCAGGTGCCACGGTTGTCCACGTAGAAAAAATCAAGGAATCTACCAAAAAGGAACAAATTAAAAAACTCCCTGAACTAATTAGTGAGTTCAGCAAGGCCAACGGATACCACATAAACATAAAATAAATTGCATTTCTAAATGCAAGCAATGAGTACATGAACACTGAAATTAAAAACACAATACCATTGACAATTGCTCCAAAAAATGAAATCCGTGGGTGTAAATCTATCAAAACACGTGCACTCTTGTCTGCTGAAAACTACTGCTACAAAACACCTAGGAAAGAATTCAAAGTAGATCTAAGTAAGCGCCGAGACACACCACGTGCGGGGATTGAACACTCGACATGATAACTACGTCCATTCTCCCCAAATTGATAAGCAAATTTAGCACAATTCCCGTCAGAATCACAGCAAGATTTTTGTGCATATAAACGTGCTAACTCAAAAATGTCTATGAAAAGGCAAAGGAACTAAGACAGTGAACAGTTGTGAAAATAAAGCAGAGGGAATCAGTCTGTCCGATTTTAAGACGCACGGCATCGCGGCAGCAGTCAGGACTTGGCAGTATTTCCGGAGGGACAGGTCACGGGTCCACGGCACAGAACGGAGACTCGGAGGCGGACCCGCCACGGCCGGCATGTCCAGCTGGTCTCTGTCAAAGGCGCACAAGCACATCAGCGGAGGAAAAGAGTCTCGATCTTCTCAACCGATGACGCTGGGCGGCCGGACACCCACACGGCACAGAGCGGGCTCCTGGCTGAAGTCTCAGACTACGTAAAAGTTACACAAACATAGACCACGGGCTTAAATGTAAAACATAAAACCGTGAAATGCTTAGGGTAAACATAGGGGAACATCTTCAGGGTCCCGGGCTACACAAAGAGTTCGTAGACTTCACATCAAACCCACACCCTGTAAAAGAAATAATTGATCCGTCTGGCTGCACAAAAGTTTAAATGTCTGCACACTGGGAGAAAATATTTGCGAAGGACATAAATGACAAATGACTGGCATCTCGACTATACAAAGAACCCTCGAAACTCAACAGCATGAAACTAATGATTTGATTAGGAGACGAGCCACAGAGCAGAACAGTCGGCCCGAGAAGACAGAGCTCATGATAGTGAGGAAGGTGCTCGGCAAATGAGCGCATGGAAAGGGGTCCCGCGTCAGCCGCCCTCACGGAAATGCAGGATTAAAACCACAAGAAGCTATAGCCTGTCAGAACGGCTAAGTGAACGTAGAAACATCACCAAACGCTGACCAGGATGTGGAGAAACCGGGTCCTTTACACGTCGCTGGTAGGAACGCAAATGACAGCTTCCCAGAAAACAGCTGGGCGCTTTCTTACCAAACTGAACACGTGACCCACAGATGCACTTTCGGACATTTATCCCAGAGGGATGAAAAGCCATGCTCACAAAACGCCTGCACACCAACGTCCCCGGCAACCTTACTCGCAGTGGGCGAGAGCTGGAAGCCGGTGGGCGCGTCGCTGGACAAGCTGTGACATACACACAGGTCACTACACAGCCGTGAAAAGGAGCAGACTGTCCCTACACAGAAACTTTGGACGGATCCCCCGAGAATTACTCTGAGTGAAAAAAGCCAATTCAAAAAAATAATATTAATAAAACATCAAAATTTAATATCACACCATTTCCGTGGGCCGGGAGCCCTGGTTGGAGCGACCCGTGTCCTCTTCCCAGGGCCTGGCCCGCTGCAACCTCCCCTGGGGTCTGGGGTCCAATTCCAATTCAGTTCCCAGCAACCACTGGACCGAGGTCCCACGTCCTTGGTGGCTGTGGTCTGAGCCACTCTCAACTCCTCGAGGCCACGCTCAGCTGTGGCCGTGGGGCCCCCAGAGGCAGTTCGCGGCTCGCTCGTCAGACCCTTCAAGGGCCAGCTGGGGGGTCTTAGCCGTAAGGACTGGCCTGGCCACGTCGGCCCCACCGGCACACTCTCCCCTCGGAGTGACGCAAAGGCGACTGACCAGGAACCCCAATCAGGTCTGCAAAACCCCCTCACCTCTGCCGTTCCACTTGACCTAGTCACCAGCACGGCGTCCTGTCATCGTCACAGGGACCCCACTCGCGGGGACAGGGTTACGAGGCGTTCACATCTGGGGCAGGAACCCTGGGACCATCCCGGATTCCCGCTTCCGTACCTGTGTCTGCGAGAACCAACGTGAGCCCGGCCCCTCTAACTCCACTGTCCGCACGCTCAGTCTCCTCCAAGCAGCGCGTGCGCCAGCAGGCACCGAGCGCCACTGCCCGACGGCAGAGACCAGGCACCACGTCTCCAGGGTCAGCGCCCCGGCACCGACTCAGAAGGAAAATGCTGGAGAGACCTCCGCTTGGAGCTTGAAACGTGGCACTTTAGAGAGTGCACGACTCTTCAAATGGCTTCTGGCAAGAGGGAGAAGGGAGGGTCCCTCGCCCTCCAAGGCCCAGATCCCGCCTTTGGCCAACCACGCTGTCGCGGGACTCCATGGCAACGCTCCACTCTTCAGACTGGGGTTTGCAGGTCAGCCCAGCCCAACTGCCTGGAGGGCGTCGGAAGTCTCGGGTGTGTTCAGAGAAGATTGCTGCGGAGATGTCCCCCGACATGCAGCTCTGGTGCCCCAGGGAAGGAAGGTATATCGTGGAACAGAGACACACCAGGGATCCGACTTCCCCACCGCAGGTCTGAGTCGAACACCATGTGGGGCATTTCCGAGCAGGAAGAGGACACACCAGGGACCCTCGGGAAGCCTTCCTCGCTGGTGAATTCTTCATGGCTGGAGGGAGACCTTGGGCCAGATGAACTCCGAGACCTGCCCAGTCCCTGGAGACAAACCTGCCGTCCCATCTGCGGAGCAGCCAGGAGGCCACTGGCTGGCACCTGCCCTTCCTGTCGGGAAACTGGCGGGTCTTGTGCGCAGCAACCAGAGCTCGCTGGATCAAAGAGGACGTGGAGAGCCCCCCGCCCCCGCTCTGCTCATTTAGAAACCGCAGCTCTGTGAGTCAGTGAGCAGGGAGATGTGCACTGCCTTTAGAGATCAATGACAGTCAGACAGGACCTGCCATGGGGCTCCGGGACTCGCTCAACAGGACTCGGTGGCCACAGACGCAGGGGACCGTGGGCACGCCGTGCTGTTCTGTGCCTCCATGCAGGCAGAGTGCTTCTGGAAAAAGCTTGCTAACCAGATAAAAGCTACGGGTTTATCTCTTTGATGCTCTTTGAGATCTGATTTAAAACTCAGCTGCATACTTACCTGGCAGGGGAGATACCATGATCATGAAGGTGGTTTTCCCAGGGCAAGACTCGTCCATTGCACTCCGGATGTGCTGACCCCTGCGATTTCCCCAAACGTGGGAAACTCAACTGCATAATTTGTGGTAGTGGGGGACTGCGTTCACGCTCTCCCCTGTAAAAAAATAAAAAATAAAAAAATAAAACTCAGCTGCATGTCCGTCCACGTCAACAAACGCTGGGCCACTCTCTTTTGCTTTAGGAGATGGAAATCCTTCATGTTTCGTCCTGCTTATCGTTGGTGATGGTATTGGCCAGCTCAGGCTGCCACAGGAAAACCACAGACGGGGGCTCAAGCAACAAAAATGTGCTTCTCACAGTCCTGGAGGCTGCGAAGTCCAAGACCAGGGCGTTGGCAGGTGCAGGCTCAGTCCGAGACCAGGGCGCTTGTGGGTGCAGGCTCAGTCCCAGCCCTGTCCTGTGGCTTGTGGGTGTCTCCCCTCCGCTGGGTGCTCAGTGGCCTCTCCTGCGTGTGTTCGAGAGAGGAAGCATCTAACCCTAACTACCTCCCAAAGGCCCTTCTGCAGACGCCGTCACGGCGTGGTATCTGGTTCTGGGCCTCACCACTTGCGTTTCAGGGGGACACACTCATCTACGAAGGTGATGGTGGCCGTTGTGTTTTGTTTTGTTTTTCCTATGAGAAGATAAAATTCCCTGGAAGCTTAGGAGGGCAGGAAATGGATCTGTCTTGTTATCTCCTGCTTGATACATACCTGGTTCTGGAATAGCACCTGGTATATAGCAGGTATTCAGCAAGTGTGTGAAGGAAAATCAATGAGTGGATGGGTGGGTGGGTGGATAGGTATGTGGGTGGGTGGATGGCTGGGTGGGTAGTTGCAGGGGTGGGTGGATAGATAGGTGTGTGTGTGGGTGGGTGGGTGGATAGGTGGGTGGATGGATGGGTGGGTGGGTAGTTGCAGGGGTGGGTAGATAGGTGTGTGTGTGGGGGGGGGTGGATAGGTGGATGGATGGTGTGGCTGGGTAGATGGGTGGGGGGGTGTATGGATGGGTGGATGGAGGAGTGGATGGGTGGGTGTGTGGATGGTTAGATGAATGAATGAGTTGAATGAATGGAAGTTCTCGTCTCCATTTTAATGTGAAATACGAGTCTTTGGCCTAGTGACCAGGCAGGCCTTGACAGCCTTTCTAAATTTTCTCCTTTCTTCACCCAAGAACTTGGAGCATGACTGTGGATTTGGTATTTCCCCTAGAAACCACGGCCCGTGATCGTGCAAATCAGGGCCTCTCCGCAGGCCTTGGGCTCCTCCTTGCTGTCAGGGCGCGAGTGGCCCATCCTTCCGGACGCCCTTCCCTGTGTGGCTTGCACAGGCCGTGGGAGCCCCTGCGCTCACCGTGCTGACGCCAGGGGGCACCATGTCAGAGCACGAGTCCACCGCTGCCTGACAGACCCGTGCCCAGGCGGCACTGGCCCCGACCCCAAGGCCTGGTGCACACGGGCTGCTATTTCCTGAGCTCACTACAGCCACCTCGTCACGTCTCCGTCTGACTTTGAGAGAAGCAAGAGGCCACTTGACCCACCTGACCCGCATTACAGACGGGGCCTGGAAACGCCTCCTGGAGGCCTCCTGACCAGCAGCCTCCAACGGCGCCCTGGCGGCCTAAGCACCGCTGGAGGATGCTGTGGGTTGTGAGCTTGTCAGGCAGACACTCAGGGGGCACCGAGGTCCCACACTCTACCATCCCGCGACTGCAGGGAGGCAATTGCAGGTTGAGACCACACTTCTATCATCCCCTGTGGAGTCCCACAGCCTCCTGCCAGCACAAAGCAGCCATGGAGCCCCGAGGCTCCCCTAAGAGAGCAGGTCACAGCACTGTCCCGCTAAACTTAATCTAGAATCTTCCTCACTGGGCCAACAAGATCGTCCAGCGGAGTCCCACATGCTCCTGGGCTGAATCTAATGTCCTCCTCCCAGAGGCCCCATTGGCTGGAAAGAGGAGAAGAGAGAGGCTGATGCGCTTGCTTGGCCGCGTGGGGAGCAGCCCGGCTCTGCTGGGCCCCCCTGCCCCGAGGAAGGCGCGGTCTCCGGAATCCCGCTCTTGCTGAGCTGTCAGAAGAGGGAGCGGCACATCAGAAACCAGCGCTTCAAGCTTCATCCCTGGAGAGACTTGCTTCTTCCCAGCTTCACAGCCAAAGCACGTCCCAGGGCTTCCTTAACCTTTTCTGGGGCGGGGGACGTGATTCCGCCATGTGCCGGGAGACACAGTGCTGGAGCTGGGGGCCGCACAGATGCCTGCCCCAAGCCTCCCCTGTGTGGTGACGGTGGCAAGGGCTGAGTCCTGGTTCCACCACACAGCATCCCTGCGCCTGGAGCACGCACCTCCCCTCTGTGCCCTTCCCAGATTAACGAGCGTGCCCAGGCATGCAGAGGACCCCAGCCCCGCTGCCTGTCCTCCTTCTCTGGCCGGAGGGCTGTGCACACACCTCCTACGCGCCCATGCTCCAGCTGTGTCATCCTGCCCTGGCTGGGGACAGAATGCTGGCTACGTCTCCCATGTCTGTGTGCTGCGCATTCGGAGAACCAGCTTCTTCTGGACGAAGGCATCAGCCCGGCCAAGGGTGCCCCTTCCTGTGGCTGCCTCTTGCCTCCTCCGCTCCCCAAACCGAGTGCCACGGAGCTGCCCGTGATGTCACGCCTGTGCCTCGGTGGGGCTTCTCCACCAGCCGGGCTGAGCCCCCAGGCCGGCAGCCAATCAGCTTTTAAACAGCATCTGCTTCTAAATATTTTAGAATAATGCTAGAGCGTCTGAGCCAGCCGGCGAGAGGGGGGCGTGGAAGGAGTGGAGAGGGTGGTGCTCCCGCCCCAGCCCCGCCGGGCTGCAGCTCCCGTTGGGTTGGCATTTAGCACATGCCAGGCAAGTGCTCCCAGGAAGCCCCGAAATGCCACTCCAGCTGCCGCCAGCCCATCCTGCTTAAAGAAGCACAGGCGTCTCCGTCTGCATCCCTGCGTTTACTTACGCCTTTCCCCTTTAAGGTATCCCGCAAGTGGGCCCAACATTTATAAATATTCAAGGCTTTTCTTGTTCCTTGACATTTCAAGATGGACCCCAAAGCAATTGTTTTACACAATAAATTCGGGCCACAGGACAGGGTCAAGAGGGACCGGCCACTCCCCTCTCTGTCCCCGTCTAGGAGACAGGACTGGGGAGGTGGGTGTGGGCACAGCTGGGTCTGTGTGAGAGCTGGCATGGCAGGCACAGATTCCTGCAGGCTGTGGCCAGGGGCGCCAGGAGAGGAGCAGAGCCGGCGTCCCCAGCCGACGGGGCACTGGCCGGCCACAGGGTCGCCCAGGCTCGGGGCGGGGCAGCGGAAACAGAAATCAACCTGCCGTCATGTGTGCGTGAGCTTTGGAGATGCACATTTACATATCAGCTCACACATTTCACATCATTTTATGATTTCTGATAAAAATGACTGCAGTTATTGCAGTCTTTTAAAAACAAACTCTTCACCTGAAAGAGTTGATTTATATTATTTTATCTTTTTTTTCTTAAAGGGAAAGAAGACCATGTCTATAGCCGCAGTCGTGGATAGCACATTGGAGTAAAAATCAGGAAACCCGCTGTCCTGAGACCGGGCTCTCGTGTGCTCTTAAGGAGATTGGCCGACCTGTGCCACGCCATGCCAGCTCTCGCACAGACCCAAGGAGAAACGGGGGCAGAAATAGTGGAACTTTGAAAAGCATCCCAAGAAATTTAAAATGCTGGCAACACCCTCCTCATGCCCATTTTCAAAAGCAAGTTCTTCCTGCTGTTTGAAACAATGTGTGTCACCGATACTGTCACCGCAGGACAAGTCGAACTGGCTGCTGTCTGTCGACAACAAAATGTCAAGTTACCTCGTCCCTATAACAGATCCACAACCACAAGGCACGCAGCCCGGTAGAAAAAGCTTTGACCTCTAACAACACACAGAGCTAACAGTTCCTCCCCTGGGAACCCAGAAAACTGGGACACGACGGAACCGGAACTCCGGACCCGTTCAGAAGCCAGGGGTCCACCGGCCAGGAGCAGCCAGGGCTAAAACCCACCTCAACGTGCCCACCTCGCAGTAACTGGCCGGACTGCAGCCTCAGTCAGACCCTGCCGAGCCACATTCCTGAATCCCGTCCCTTGCCCTCCGGTCCCCGAAAAGTTGCCCCAGACCCCAGACCAGCAAGACAGATGCGAGCCCGCCTCCTTTCTCCTTGCCGGCTAGCCTCGGAATAAAGCCTCTCTTTTCTTGTGGAACCGGCTTCTGTGCACACTGGGCAGAGAGCCCATTTGCTCAGCAACAATACCTTAAGGAAACTGTGCTTTTGTAAAAACACAATTGTTATACTCCACAAAAAACAGCTGCAGCCCTGGAGGTGAATGTACTAACAAGGGCCACAAAGAATAAAAACTGTGTATTTTAATGACAGTGGGTAGAAGGCAGCTCATATGTTGCATATTCAGCTGGGTGACATATTATTCTCATAAGAACCCCACGATTTTAGAATGTTCCTGTTGTTTTCATGCAACCAGAAATATAATCTCCTCTGCTGCCTTTGACGCTAGCTCATCGCGGGCCACTTGCAGTCACGGCCACCCTGAACTGTGCGTGAGGTCCCCAGACCCAGTGGGGACTGTGCTCCGTCCAGCTGAGGCTCTGGGCCTCGGCCAGCCCTGGTCTGTAGAGCTCCCTGCTAAACAGAGATATTGAGTCATCAAAACGCAGTAACTGACTTTCAAGAATCATTTAGCTAATTCTGTGATCGCGGGACTCTGGGCGGGAACCACAGCCCGCACAGCCGTGCAGGCGCCTCCGCTGGCCGGCCGGGCCCCGCCTGGCTCTGCCGGGGGCCGTGGCACCCCCACCCCCCACCCCGCCATTTCCCGGTGCCCTCCCCGTACGCCAGAAATAGAAGTGGGAGCAGGACGATGTGAACCGTGGTCACGTGAATTGGGGGATTTATTAGTGACGCCAGCAGGAAGGCGGGAAGAACAGCGGCAAAGCGTAAGTACCTCTGGAAGAGCAAAGCAGGGGGTGCGAACTTCACCCAGTTTCTAGCTGCTGCTCTGCATGTCAGAGGGAAATGTGTGGGGCCGCGTCCCAAGCTGACACTGTACCATGCACTAAATAAAATTAAAGATCTTCTCTCAAAAGTGAACACTGTGTGCTACGAGCGTGTAAATGCCAACTGTCTGTATTCCAGTAACTGTGACAGGAATGTTAACTGGCCCAGTAGTGGGGTCCAAGGACGCCCCCAACGCCCGGCCCCGGCTTCTGTGGAATGAGGAAAGGCTCCGGTGAGTGTGGAAAGGCGGCTGGGCCGAGGGTCTCCTACGGTGCAGATATGTTTGCAGTTAGCATGTGCGTCTCTGCCGCAGGCGCAGACTGCTGCTCTCCTGAGCAGCCCGCGTGGGAGGCGGCCGGGCGGGGTCCAGGCCTGCAGGTTCATTCTGTTCTAACGCAAAGTGTGATTTCCCCTCAGGGAAGATTTTGTTCCAGATCTAAGTGAAGACCCTGAGTCCTTCCAACGCTCCTGGGGCGCAAGAGGTGGCCTCTCAGGTCCGGCTGAAGTGGCCGTGGTCTTGCTACGCGCCCGGCCCACTAGACCAGCCTTGTTGTCTCGTGTCTAAAACAGGCACAGAACCCAGAAGAGCCAGAGATTGGGACCAGGGCTCCGGTCCCACCCTCTCGTCCCTCTCTGCACCCAACTGTCCGGTGACGAAACTGGCAGGTCTCTGACCTTCCCCTCTGCCCGAGGCTCCGTGTCCACTGACGTCACTGCTTAAAAGTCTGTCTCGGGGTGCTGAGTCAGACGTTGGTGCTGGTGCAGGCCCAGTTAGGTGCTGCGTGACCTTGGGTGCCCACTTAGCCTGATCTGATCACCCCTGGTGGCACTTCTGAGGGTGACATGAGAAGGGTGTGGGGGAACTGACAGGGTCCTCCAGCTGGCCGGGTCCAGTGGGGCTTGGAAGCTGAGGGGGGTTGAGAAGGGCTCAGCTCAGCGCAGGCCTCCCCAACAGCTGGCCCTGGGGGTGGACTCAGGAAGTCGGGGTGGGGAGGGTGGAAACAGGGAAGGCAGCCGCTAAGGGGGCGTATCTGAGCAGGTGGCCACTAAGGTTTCAATGCACTGGGGACCCTGAGACAACAGGGAAGTCACCTCAGAGATACCTCCCCGCCGTGTCTGGTGAGGCTGGGGCGTCAGCTCCCAGCCCCTGCGGCCTGCTCCGGCCACGGCCGAGGCTCTGGCGGAAGGAGGGGCCCCGGCACTTGCCGTGGGGGGCGGCAGTGGGCATGTGTGGGGCTGCCCCCCTGCTGCCCTCAGCCCTCCGTGGTCACCATGGTTGGTTCCTGCCCCGTTATATGACATGTTCTAACTGGCCGTGGCTGTGGGAAATGCTACCCATTAAAAACAACCTGGACAACTCGCCCAGCTTTTTCTTTGGTGGCTCTAATAGGTTTTGATTTATTCCTCCTAAGTTTTTCCAAGTATTCGGACCTATTTCCTGCAAATATGTCGGTTCTCGCTATCCAGTATGACTCATTTTCCTGTTCCTGCCTCATCGCACCGGCCGCGATGCTGTTGGCTGGTCTGATGGAACCATGGGGATTTGAGCAGCTGCGGGAGGACGGAGCTGGGTAGAGAAGCCGAGTCCGAGTGAACAGCCTCGAAGCTTTGTGAGGATCAGGAGGGCCAGGCGTGGGCCAGGCTGGCGGCAGCGGGGAGAGGGACACACCGCGGGAGGACTTGGGCGAGGCTGCCTGGGATGGGTCAGCAACAGAAACCCCTTCCAGCTTCAAACCCAGAGCCCAGACTCTAGCTGGCCCCGACCAGGAAACGGCGCTGGGTTCCAGTCGGTGTTAAGCTACATCCGTTTACGCATGTGAAAAATGTGAGAAGTGAGATTAATTAGAATTCCTCGTTTATTATCGGTTCTCTAAGAATATGGACTCGAATTAAATTAACAGCTGTCTTAATTTCCTCCTGTATCTCGTGGTCAGACTCTTACGCTATACCCAAACACTTAGGGTCACTGAATTGTACGACGGTATTGCTGTTGGCATGGCAACTCCGCACACGTGGTCTCACGTCTCACCAGAACCCTGTGACCCTCACAACGTCCTCCCATGACGCAAACGTCCCTGCACCGTCCAGGGTGCCTCCCGCCGCAGGTGTGGCTCTGCGGCCAGGACACCAAGGAACTGAAGTTCTCATTTAATTTAATTGATTTGAATTTGAGTGGCCACAGGTGGCTAGTGACTGCCCTCCCGGGTAGCACGGATGTGGGGTCTTGCTGTTCGAGGGCTGACCTGTGGGTGGGCAGCACCGCATTGCTGGGAGGTCCTCGTCAGGGAGCAGGACCTCGGGCTCCACCCGCGCCTGGCGAGTCAGAATCTGCACCTTAGCGAGACGCCCGGTGGTGCACCTGCTCCTGGCTGCGGCAGGGGCCCCCGACACCAATGCATATACAGGTTGCCAAGCGTGTCGCCGCCATCTTCCCACCTGGTGGCCATGTTGCAGCCCCTCAGCCGAGACGCTACACGGGCAGGTAGGAGCCCTGCGCTGTCACCGCTCCAGTCTTTGCACAGGTGGTCACGTCTGTGGGACACGCCCTCCCCCCTCACCCCCCTGGAGTAGGACCCTGGCACGTCCTCTGCACACCTTGTGCAGGTATGGAGCAGCCTTGACCCGCCCCAAGGGCACACGGAGCGCAGACGTGGAGACGGGAGGCCTCTGGGTCAGCCGGCAAGCCGCAGGTCAGGCAGACCTGGTTCTGCAGCCGCTTAGGGTCTGTCCAGAAACCCACTTAGCAGGGCTCAAAGATGGAGAGAGCCCTGCCCCACACAGCGCTGTGTCTTTGGAAAAAGTCGGATGATTCCCCCTCTGGACGGGCTTACGCAGCCCCATATCCTGCTCAGGGTCAGGAGGGGCCGTGCCTGGGGCAGGGGCTCCACGGGGGCCTCGCCCTAAGCCCCTTCCAACCACATGGCTGCTGGTGTCGGAGCCACTGTTGTTTGGCCGCCCTGTTCGCTGGCACCGGCCTCAGCGCCGTTTGGAAGGAGAGGCCTCCTGCGACGCCCACTGTGACCGCGCAGACTGATCGGGACATTCCGCCTGTGAAACTGTCCGGGTGTGAAAACATCCCCTGAAGCCACGGCTCCTCGAAACGCTAACTGGGTCATGAATTCACAGTTACGGGCGGAAACGAGTGCTCTCATCCCCACCCACGGACACTGGATTTAAGTCACACCGTTCTACGTGAGCCGTCGGGAGGAGATATCTCACCCCAGACAGGCTCCCGCTCCCTGCAGAGCCGGCTCAGAGCTCGGAGGGCCGCACCCCCTGTGGGCCCCACCCAGCCCGCTGCCTCGGGTGGGCTCCCCGGCAGCGGGGTCACCTCCGTCCTGCTGAGACTCCCCTGCAGCCCACCCGCCCCACCCTCTCTGTGCAGACCCACCACCCCTCTCTCCCTCGCAGCGGCGTCCGCCCGACCCCTGAACCTCTGCCCTAGGGGTCCGCCGTGCGGCTGGCTGGACTTGCTGCAAAGCTCTTCTGCCCAGCGTGAGGTGAAATCCGCACACCCACTGCGAGTGCCGTGGCTGGGAGGCCCCACCTGTGTCTCACTAAACGAGCCTTGAGATGGGAGAGCTCACGACAGAGTAGCTGGTGACGGCTCCTCTGCAGGGGACACCTGATACCCTGCCTGCCAGGCACACTTCCCAGGCAAGATGTGTGCTCTCACGCAGATGCTTGAGTAAAGTGAGCCGCACTCCAGAGACAGGGATTCGTGTTTGGAAGACCTGCCCAGTGCGGTCCCCAAGATTCACGATCGCAAAACATCGAACTAGAAGGGGCTGAGGGGCTGGGATCAGATCACACCTGTTGGGAGCCTCGGTGCCCACAGCACTCTCCTGCCCTGATGGCACCCGCCCTGATGGCACCTTCCCCCCGTGCTCACCTGCCCTGATGGCACCTGCCCTATGACACCTGCCCACCGTGCTCACCTGCCCTGATGGCAACCACCCCCGTGCTCTCTTGCCCAAGCCTCACAGCAAATGTCTCCACTCCAAGAGCTTTGTCCCCAAACCACTTCGGTGTCCCCTGCCTTGGCAGACCCTGGGACTGGGTCGCAGCAGGGCGGCTTACACTCCCTGACACCCCCTCCCCCACAACAAGGTCTCCATGCCGCCCCTTGCTCCTACCTGGCTCCCCCTGCACTTGCATGCACACCTCCATCCCTGCACCCCACGGCTGTCCTCACTGTGCCAGGCCCTTGTCCACTCCCCAGGTGGCCTCCCCCAGAGATGACTAGGCGCAGCGGGTGTCGGTGTCAAGTGAGATGGGTGACATTGGCACCTGCTGTGTGCACGGCCTGCTGTGCTGGCCCAGGCTATGTGCACAGGCCAGCTCAGCGATGGTGTCCACTGTGACCTGCCCGTGCCCTACAGACCCTCACTGAACCACCGTCACGCTGTGACTCCAGCCAACTCGAGAAAAAGAAAGAAAAAAACCAAAACACTCAATTTGCTTAATGACTGAACTAATCTACGTAATTTCGTGTCCTTGGAGAGGTGCACACCTTCCTTCCCCTCTCCCTCCACCCGAACATGTTCAGTAAGTATGTTCTCGGGAGAATTTTAAGATCTGTTCGGTTGTTGAAACTGCCACTAAGAAGCTTTGCCTCCTTCCGAACACACTCTCATCACGGGCTCATGACGAACGAGAACTCGAACACGCCGTAAGAAGACAAAACCCTCCACTGGAGAATGTGCTGTTTGAACGGAGTCAAGACGACTTTGTGCTTCAAACAATCTTTAAAGCTTCCTTTTGGCAAGCATGGAAAATGCAGCGAGCTGGTCATTTTGGCGACCGTGCCAGTGGCACCTCCTGCCGGGAGCGGGCTGCCCCCCGGGGCCACGTCCGCACGGCGCCTGGCGTCACCCCTCTCGGGGAGCGCGGCCCTGGGCTCGCGGCTGCTGTCCTTCCCCGGCCGGGACCCTCTTCCTCCTGCCAGCTCCGGCGCCGCAGCCTCTCGACAGGGATGATCTCACACGGTGTCTCTGAATCTCTCCATTTTGCTGGGACTGAGAAACAAAACGAAGCAGGCTTAGCAGGTTTCTGCCTGCACTTAGCCACCTTTATCCGCAGATGATTTTTCCCTCAGAAACAAAAACAGAATCCAAGGTCAGGCTAATAAGTAATGAGCGTGTTTGGCTGAAACGATTCTGGGCTGATGCTCAGGTCTCCGTCGGCGGCCTCTGGCTCAGGAAAGGAGTCGGGTCGATGACACTCAGACCCCGACGCCTCCGCCCAGTCTGAGGGGACAAGGAAGGACATGCAACACCTCCCGGCCCCGCCAGCACGCAGGCACAAACACACGAGCACACGCACAGGCCCACACCTACACAACCCACTGCCACGTGTGCTGCATGCTCACATGTGTACATACGCACACGTAACACGTGTACCCGCCTACTGGCACATACCACACACCACTGACACACACCACACACATGCACACACAGCACTGGCACATACGCATGTGTGCACACACGCCAATGCTCACACGAATACATACACACACATACACATGTACATGTCCCGCTGACACACACACACCACTGACATACATGCATGTGTGCACACGCCACATGTCACACCCACACACATGCACACACACTAGCACATATGCATGTGT
>CAUYRT010052834.1:0-17770 GCA_963574885.1 Lepilemur ruficaudatus
TGGCCAAATTGGTGTTCAAATTTCACCTCTATTGGTTGTGTGGATGTGGCCTGGTCATAGAAACCTCACAGATCAAATGAATTTTAAAGATTCAATTGGCCAAGATAATATCTGGAAAGTGTCTATCTAGCATGTAGACACACTCAGGTGTTCAACAGATAATAGCTGTTGTGAGGTTAAGCTAGAACAGAGTATTATGTGTGTGATGGGGACATGGTCCTGGCCCCAGAGATGGGAAAGTGATTCTCACTGGACGTGCCATTTCTGGGGCCATTTGCTTAGGAAAGCCTCTTGCAGGAGAGGACAGGCAGGTCAGCAACAGGACAGTCACTCTGGCACCGACCAGGTCCATGGCTTAGACAATCTGGGCTAGCCGTGTTTGAAAGTCGGTATGTCTAAGAGTCACTGCAGATGCAGCCAAAGTGCAGGTCTCTGGGTCCCACCAGAGGAGGACCTGAGACCCTAAGTCTGGAGTAGAACCCAAGAATCTGCATTAGCTCTCACCCCAGCTGTGTCATGCTTCTCCACCTCCTCCTCTTGGGGGCTCAGATTGAGGAATCTGTAAAGAACAATAGAAGAATGAGAATAAAATTCCATTATGAAATTTGAACCAATGCCCTTGATCCAAAAAATAGAACCTGCTAGGAAAATTGAGTTGGGACAGGCAGCTTCGGCTCAGTGTCAAACTGGGATGCTTGTTCTTCCCACCCTCACCTCCCGTGGGGAGAGGGACAGAAGTGGAGAGTCCACTCACCAGAGTAGACACTTCAAGTAGAAACAGCAGGTGGCTGGCCTGCCACTAGCTTCCAAGTCCTGCTTTGGTGCCAAACAAGAAGGTGGAGAGGGCACCACAAATGGTGGTGACCTTATAAAGTGTAGACATCAGGTCCTTTAACAAAATATGGCCAGTGACTGTCCTGAGGTCTGGCAAACCACAGGAGCAACTTACCTTTTAGAAGGGCAACAGTGGAGTAGAAAGAGAAACAGGGGGAGAGGGTGTGGAAATGCTCTATTTCCAACTGGAAACTCTTGGAGGCCAGGGATAGAGTTTTATGCTTTTATAAACTATTTATTAACATCATGCCCAATTCCTAGCATGTACTTGGCACATGGTACTCAACAAATATTATAGAACTGAAAATGTGATTTGCATTTTAAGACTGATATTGACAAGTTTGAGTCAGCCCAGGATATAGCATCCAGAAGGTAGAGAAGCCTGAAAAATATATAATATGAGCAACAGGATCTGGGTCATTTCTAGGGGTGAGAGGGGATTATCTACATTACAGAAACAGGGCAGAACAAGGAATAATGATCGAAGGATACAACAGGGACATGGTTTAAGGCTCTAATAACATAAGGGAGACACTTCTAATAATCAACCCTCCAAACCAAGGAAGGGCTGCTTTGAGAGGATGCAAGAGCTTAGAGCAACACAAAAGGGTTTCCGGCACCGAGTCGAGAATTAGAGTTAAGAGCTTTCAAATCTGCGTCTGTGAGAACGAACTTCACAGGGGATTTGAGAACGAGATAAGGGAATGATTGAGCCAAACATTTAAAAACCAGGTTTACATTTTAAAAATCCTGTTTCCTTTCTCTTTATCCACCCTGCCGATAATGTATTTCAAAGACATTGCACGCCCCGTGCGTTTATGTTGTATTATCATTAGGTCTTTAGAGTCAAATATAATCAGTCTTTGGGAATATTGAGTTTGTGCCCATTGTGTCTTGAAATCATTTGTATCCAGGCTGAAATGGATTAAAATAAACACACTTTTTTTCTCCAAAAGTTTAAAATACTCTATTGCTTTGAAGTTAGTAACGAGCTTTATTTACAAGGATATAGCTGGCATTCGATTAATAAAATGTTGCACCAGGTTCAAAGGTGGACTTCAGTTAAAGGTCAGATTTTCCTTAAAGTTTTAAATTTTTTTCTAACAAATAATTTGTTGCAAAATTAACAAATCTGAAACAGTGTAGGGTTAATAATAGCCTGTAAATGCTTAAATATACGAACAAATAAAAGTCACCTCCTAAAGCCCAAAAGAATGACAGGTATTTGTAATTTTACAACTGAGTGAGTGCTCTTTTAATTAATGTGATGAACTTGTGAATTTAGTAAATTTAATTATAGAGGAAATAACTGCATTTTGTTTATTGCATATTTGGCATGATTAAATTTTATTGGAGGAAAAAAAATTATCCAGGAAAGGTATTTTAACATTTTTCTGAATGCCTCAATGACATTTAGTACACAAAAAAATGGAGCTATATTTTGTATCTAATGGTGAGTTCTATTTCTTTATCACCAGCTGAGCTAGATTTGATCAGCAGCAGCCTGTTGTAAATCAGCAGCTACTGCCACAATTCACCAGAATAAAATAAATTATGGAAAAATTATTTATTAACTTGAACCCCTTCTTTATTAGTCATTTGCCACAATTTTATTTTATAGTCTTATTTCATTCTAACACTTTCTCTATCATAAAATGTCCATAATTTATCTAGGTATTTTATATTAATTTGTCAAACCAAGTTTATACAATGCCAGATGCCTGTTGTGTAAGAGCTTTGATTGGAGGTAGGGAAGGCAACTCAACATACCATTGTCATGCAATATCAAATCTAATTTTTTTAAAAAATGTATTGAGCACCTTCTACGTGGCAGGCACCATCCTGGGCTGGCAGTACTGGGTAAAAAATATAGACCAAATTCCTGGCTTCAGGAATCCATACTCTGATGATGGAGACATACATGGGAAGAAGCCAACATGTTACCATTCAGGGTAGCAACAGCAGAAGAGAAGAGGGTACCAGCCAGTCAGCCAGCCTAAAAGAAATCACGATATTATTAATAATGTATCTTTTTGGAGGCTTCTTGACTTAGGGGTCCTTCATTCGATTCTATTAAATTAAGAGTAGCATCGTTTATTTGGATCTCTTTTTATTTTAAAATGTAAAATAACTTTGTGTTTTGGTAAGCTGTGTAAAGCAGATTGCCCTCCCCAGTGTGGGCGAGCATGGACAAAAAGGCTTGGTAAGGGAGAATTTGCTCTCTCTCTCTCTCTCTGCTTGTCTTTGAGCTGGGACATCCATCTTCTCCTGTCCTGAGGATTGGACTTGGACCTTGGACTGGAACTTACACCCTCGGCTCTCCTGAGTCTCCGGCTTGGTGACTGCAGATCTTGGGACTTTTCAACTTCTATAATCACATGTACCAGTTCCTTATAATAAATATCTCTCCCTCTCTCTCTCTCTCTCTCTCTCCACCCCCACCCCCCCAGGTGCTTTACAGCTTAAGATGGTGTTATGTTCCAGTAAACCCATCATAAGTTGGAAATACCTTAAGTCAAAAATGTATTTAATACACCTAACCTATGGAACATCATGGCTTAGGCTAGCCTACCTTAAATGTAAGTGCTCAGAACACTTACATTAGCCTACAGTTGGGCAAAATCATCTAAATATTTAATAATAATAATTATTATTATTAAATAATAACATTTGTTATTATTTAATAATAACAAAATTATTGTTTAATTTAATTAAATAATAATTAATTTTAATTTAAATAAATAAATATTTATCTAAATTGGTGGCTCACACCTGTAATCCTAGCACTCTGGGAGGCGAAGGCAGGAGGATAGCTCAAGGTCAGGAGTTCAAAACCAGCCTGAGCAAAAGCGAGACCCTGTCTCTACTAAAAAAAAATAGAAAGAAATTAGCCAGACAACTAAAAATATAGAGAAAAAATTAGCCGGGCATGGTGGCGCATGCCTGTAGTCCCAGCTACTTGGGAAGCTGAGGCAGGAGGATCGCTTGAGCCCAGGAGTTTGAGGTTGCTGTGAGCTAGGCTGACGCCATGGCACTCTAGCCCAGGCAACAGAGACTCTATCTCAAAAAAAAAAAAAATAAATAAAGTGTTAAATATCTCTTGTAATGTACTGAATACCATATTGAAAATGAAAAACAGAATGGTTGTTTGAGTACTCAAAGTACAGTGTTTATGGAATGCTTATCACTTTTGCACCATCATAAAGTCAAAAAACTCTAAGTCAAACCATCTTACATTTGCTGACTTTATGGCCTTAGTCAAGACTCAACTCTAAACCTTAATTTTCTCATCAGTAAAACTGGGATAACAGTGCCTTCACTTGCGGAGGACTGAATGAGATTATGTGTTTCAGCACTATAATAATTCATTTCATATATAGGTCCCCAAACACTCCTTCCTATGTCTACATCCTTGGTAGTCTCCTCCCACATTGATGCTGGGATTAGTTGTGTGACTTGCTTTGACCAACGGGGTATTAGCAAACATAATGCAAGCACAGGCTTAAAACATACAGTGCACTGGAGGCGGCCTTATACCACCAACATCTGTCACACAAAGATGCCTGGGCTAGCCTGCTGGAGACATGTGGCTCAGCTGTTGGCCAGCCCAACCACCAGCCATGTGAGTGAGGCCATCTTAGACCATCTCTCATCCCAGTTGAGCTGCCAGATAACTGCAGCCATATCAGTGACTGTGGGTGCAGAAGAATCATTCAGCTCAGCTCACCCCAAATGGTTAACCCGTATATTAAGGATTAGTAGGAAAACACTCGTAGTCAAAGAAAGTCAGCCTTATTAAACTTGCTGCAGCAAGAGAGAGTTATGCCAGAGGAACTAGGAAGGGGCGGTTGCAGGGACTTATTATAGGATGTGAGTGTCTGCTGGGTGATTCTATAAACAGTATAGGGAAGTGGAGGCTAATTTTCAACTGGGTACTGTCAGGAAGTGAGGGCAATTTGGTGATTGGATCTCTTGGTAATTTTTATATTTAACGCAGGAGGATTAAAGTGGGACTGGAGTTGTCAGTGGTAATTCACATTAGCTGGAAGGTGGGGGGATGTTCAGTTCTTTTTGAGTTGCAGAATGTCCTTGTCTCTGTATACTTTCAAGCATGATCACAAAATAATCTCATCTCTGCCTTATTCCTCCATAGTTGAAAAATGGTCTCATCTGAGTATTGCTTATATGCTGTTCAAATTGTTTATACACATTCAGAAACACTACAGCTGCTGGCTGTGGCTGCTGGAAACCATTTTTACTTTCTGACACAGAATCATAAGCAAATAAAGTGGTTATGTTAAGCCTCTAAGTTTTGGGGTGGTTGTAAATTCAGCAAAAGATAGCTGGTGTGAGCTCTTGGTAATGCCTAAATGCTGTGAAGACTTCCTAATGCCTTCAGGGGTTAAACACGCAAAGAGCTTCAGCTCCATGGGATTCTGAATGGAAAAGGTGGGCAGAACGTGGAGAGTCACCCACAACCTGCCAAGGACAAGGGACAGGAAAGGGCCTCGGAGACCTGAGGTGGCCACACCCCTGGCACAGACAGGACCTGTTTAACCACCTCCTCCATGAGTCTGGCTTGCCTCTTTCAAATGCTGCTTCCCAGGGCCAGACCATGCTGCTCTAAAGTCCCCCCCAGCCCCTTCCCATCCGGGGCCCACTCAAGGCTCCAGAGGCAGCAGAACCAAGGGCGGGACCCCTGGGACTGCTTCTTGGTTAACATCTCTGACAGACATAAGAAAGTCTGATCCTCTTTGCATGAACGGCCTATTCTGTCCACAGAGCTGTCGTAAACCATAGCGAAGTCTATTTGATCTTCAGTAGAAGGATTTACCTGCCATTGCTCTGGGTACAGAAGATGCCGACGCATTTCAAAAAGGCATCACTAAGAAGTAATAATTCTTGGTTATTGTTTCACCTCTTGAATGGCCAATAACCTAAGAGTGAATTCTTCTGCTTTTTGACCAGGTACCCTTGGCTTAAATCACCACCGGCCAGGTCCTCGTCATAAATCTCCTGAGGACAGGTCATGATTCTTGCAGTTACTTCTCCAGCCAAAACCTTCAGTGACGTTCAAGGAAGAAGAAAGAGCAATAAATCTTATTTTCCTCTTATAAATACTCTGTAAACTCTTTCCTACTGACACTTTAAAAATGGACTCGAACTTAACCAACTTCTTGGAGGTATTCTTTCCCTCAACCATGGGAATGTATTTTTCCATCCATTCTCAAAGCCAAAGGCAGTCACTTTATCAGAGTATGTCAAAGTCAGGTACAGAAAGATACAGATGGCTGAAAAGCAGCCACTCACCTGGCTTTGCAAAGAGGAAGAAAGTCAATCCCAGGGAGCACTGAGACATTTGTCTTGGTTCAACAATTTCTTGCAAGAAAAGAAGAAGCACTCGCTTCCTTTGAAGGTGTTGACTCACGTTTTATATGAGGCATTATTATTACTAATCACAGGGGACTTTGGTGTTTCAGTGGACCCCTCCTTCCTTCTTGCTGTATCAGAGCAGTAAATTGCCAAGCACTGGCTAACTGCAGAGTCAGACGTAGCAACTCGATTACTGTAAAATTGGACCTTCCACTCCTGGCTGTACAGTTTGTCAGACAATGTCAATGTTAAAGTAGAAATGAAATCCCTACTCTGAAGACACAACCACTCAGCAAAGTGTTTCCACCTTTGATTAAAAAAAGCTCACTGGCCAGATACCTGGCTCTGTTCCCCTCAGGCTGACTCATAAGGGTTTTGTATGTCAGTTCCTTTGTTTGTAGACCATGTTCCTCTCCATCTCATAGGACTGCTATGAGGAACAGGTGAGAAAATGCAAAATTGTTTTGAAAAATATAAAATAACAAGCATATTCTCTTTTAGACTTTTTACATTTATTTGTTATTTCATGGAATCTTACCATAATTCTATCATAGTAGGATAAATGGCAGCAACTTAAAACACATTCATCCCAAAAGTAACAAGAGTAACTTGTGAGCTCCTTGAAGATAACAGCTGTTTCCAACCCCCTGTATATGTGCTGCATGTCTCCCTCGGGAAGGTCTCCAAGATATGTTCATCAAATAGAAAATGGAATACAGAGTGGATGGAGGAATGGCTGGACAAATGGATATAGGTGGATGGATAGGTGGATGGATGGATGGATGGATGGATGGATGGATGGATGGATGGAGAGGTAGATGGGTGGATGGATGGGTAGATAAATAATAGGTGGATGGGTGGGTGAATAGATGGATGGATGGATGGATGGATGGATGCAGGGCCAAGATGGTATGCACCATATGGGCATTTAGATTGTGAAAATATTCACATCAGTTGGTAAAGATCCCTTTCCCTGAGCTCCTCAAGTGCCTCCCCTATTGTTCTAGCCACCCTGGATCTTCATTGTCTCACAAAGTCGGGAGTCTCTTCCACAGCTGGCAATAAAGGATTATTGTCTGGCACAGCATCTTGTATTAGCAGGTAATCTAAGTGGTTGGTGTCCATGCACCACCCAACTGTGAAATAATTTGAATATCCCTTTTGCTTGGATGGGTAACCATTTCATCACTTGGCTAGTTTTAGGCTATTGGCCCTAGGACAATTTTCTTAATAAATCCCACGAGATTTAAATTTGTTGTATTTCCAAGCTCACAGGATGAAACTCCTCCAAGATATTAGGCTGTAACCTGAGGTCCTTTAAGGCTTTAATTTTTGTTGTTGAGTGTCTTTTCTTCACCACACTCCAAATTTTCCAAATAATGATTGCTATATGTGGGGTGGGACTTTTTTCTTAAGTATTTACTTATTATATTAACTCACTTTCTCAATAGTGTGGTATTTGAAAGTTTCTGGGGGCAGGGGAAGGCCTGCTCTGAGTATTGTGACCAATGGGTGCCTCTAAAATGGGCCTGCATTAAAGCCTGGAAGAACGTGTTACTGTTGGATATGAGTTTATTTTCTGTCATGTTTGGGGAGAACAGGTATTGGTCTTGCCAAGAATGCAAAGAAGCACTACAGTAATATCAGAGCAGCCACCTCCAGCAGCACCTGCCAACAATGCTGTCTCTGGCCTATTCCAGCCACATTGCTGGTGGCTCTCAGCAACCCATGGCCTTGGGCTCCTCCTCTGCTGACCACCATTTGGAATACTGGGGCTGCTGCCCTCCACCTACACTAGTACGACCGCTGCACAGCTTTGGCAGAAGTAGAGTCCCCGTTCCACTTGCCCTCAGTTCCCTGCAACAACCTTGGGCAGTAATGTCTCCCTCCCAACACACACAATTCCCAATGATAAATTATAGTTTTCAGAAGTAAAACAGTGTTGGGCACTAGCTGACCCTTTGTCCATCCTCCTCTTTCCAGTCCATGTCCAGAGTACAAAAGAAGGAGCTCTTTGTCACCCCTCATCAAACAGCTGAGAGCTTTACTCAACAAGCTCTGGGTCAGGGCCTTGAAGTGTAAGTTCTTGTCCTTGGGCCAGATTTGAGCTCTTAGGAAGGAGGCCCCCTCTCACCCTTCCACTCCTCCAGGACTCATAAACAGAAGGGTTACCCCTGAGAATTTACTCTCCACGTTGGAGGGCAGGAAGAGATCTCTTCTAGGCCCCGTTATATCTCTTTCTGCAGCATGTCACTGTTTCTTTAAAATAAAGGATGCATCATCTATTTGGAAAAGTTTCAAAGGGAAGTTGCCATAAGAAATACAAAAGCATCCAGAATGTTCACCATAAGAAAGACTGTTACACAGCCAGGGCCAAGCAATGAAATGTATCAGTTGCTTCTCATTTTGAGAGGAGAAAAACACAGTGGCTGTCATCCTTCAACAGAGAGTATATTGAATGATATTTTATAATTAGCTCCTACCCTCTGACACAAAGAATGAAAGAATTGGAATATCTCAATTCCCTCCATCAGAGCATCAGGAAAGAAGCATTGCAGTAATATCAGAGCAGCCACCTCCAACATCACCTGCCAAATTTTAAGCAGAGATATTTTTTTTTTGCCAACATTATTCTCCATTCCCCTACCGCTAGGGAACTGGCTGAATTTTCTTCTTCAAATGTCATACAGTATTTTTTTTTTGACAAAGTATAATAACTACAGTGTCAAATAGTAACATGTTAGAAGACATAAACATAACATAGATGAATTAAAGCCTCAGTGTTTGCTGAATGTACAACCACATGGGTCTCCAGGGTGACAGGGTTGATTTACATCGTCATCAACTGCTCTTTTCCCCAACACCCCATCCCCTCCCATGCTCCCTGGAGACCCCAGCACAGCTAATAGCATTTGCAAGTTCTCATGCAGGGTTCCCTTCAAGCTCATAGCCTCTGCCTGCCAGGCTTGGGTCTGTGCATCTGTGTTTCCAAGGCACGGCTCCTGCCTGCTGAACTGAGCATTGAGCCATGAGCCTCACCAGGCAGGACTTGCAGCCTGGCTTCCAGCGGGTGGTGGCAGTCATCCCAGAGTAAGAAAGGCACTAGCTGCTGGTGGTCATCTGACCCCCTTGCACTGGAGCTCACAGTCTGTGAGGAGGAGGGGTATAGTCCATACAGTTTCATTTGGAGGGTCTCATCATCGCCGCTACTCAGGGTTTATCTTACTAACAGGTAACTTCTATAGTCATAACAAATAGTGATTTTTCTAAAAAAAGAAATGAGCTTTGGCCTCCTTGCTCCCAAGATGGGCAGGAAGGAGCAGATGAATAAGAGCCTCTTCCCTCAATGGTTCTCAAAGCACTTAGTAAGAATTGGCTTTTGAATGGAAGAATTTAATACAGGGAATTGGTTCATCATGTGACAGGAGAATAAAGGATTTAAACAGGGACAGGTTGGGTACAGTGGCTCATGCCTAAAATTCCAACACTTTGGAGAGCCCAAGCAAGAGGGTCACTTGAGCCCAGGAGTTTGAGATCAGCCTGGGCAACACAATGAAACCTCGTCTCTATAAAAAATTTAAAAATCAGCTGGGCATGGTGGGGCATACCTGTAGTCTCAGCTACTTGGGAGGCTGAGGCAGGAGGATTGCTTGAGCCCAGGAGTTTGAGGTTGCTGTGAACTATGATGGTGCCACTGCACTCCAGCCTGGGTGACAGAGTGAGACCTTGTCTCTAAAAAAATTAAAAATAAAAAATAAACAGGAGACAGGAGGAAAAGGCAGAGATTAGCCACAGCAGGAAGCCGTTAATACATTGGGGCCCATAAAACAGGGGGAACAGGGGTGTTACCAGAGGCTAAACTAGCAGACGCTGAAATCGGTGGGATGACCTGGTGGACCTGGGATCCTAAGGGAAGGGCTGTCTGGCAGAAGCTGGAGCCATGAAGGCAACACGGCCATTGCTGAGATGCAAGAAATACTGCAAAAGGCCAGGCGCGGTGGCTCACGTCTGTAATCCTAGCACGCTGGAAGGCCAAGGCGGGAGCATCACTCAAGGTCAGGAGTTTGAAACCAGCCTGAGCAAGAGCGAGACCTCATCTCTAATAAAAATGCAAAGAAATTAATTGGCTAACTAAAAATATATAGAAAAAATTAGCCGGGCATGGTGGCGCATGCCTGTAGTCCCAGCTACTCGGGAGGTTGAGGCAGAAGGGTCGCTTGAGCCCAGGAGTTTGAGGCTGCTGTGAGCTAGGCTGACGCCACGGCACTCTAGCCAGGGCAACACAGTGAGACTTTGTCTCGGAAAAAAAAAAAAACTATTGCAAAAGGGAGTAAAGCACCAAACATTTCCTTTTCCTCTCTTTTCCAATTTCCCCACTGGCCATACCTACTAGAAGCCATGGAGTAAAGGAGCCTGGGAAAGGCAGTTCCCCATGATCAAAAGCAGTGCAGAAGAAAGGCTGAATGGATGGAGGCATACTGGGTACCCAGGCTTTCTTGTGCCCTGGTTTACATATCTGGAAGACTAAGACCAAGAAGTTAGATGACCATCCCATAATAAACTCCAGCTTAGCCCTTCTGGCACCAGCACATCCTTGGAAGGAGGAGCAAGAATGTGCTCAGATGTGGGAATAAGAAGATCCCAGAAAGAATTGGGGAGATCTGAGGAATGAGAGGACCATAATGCAAGTTTGCTTAGGCTGGGCTCCTAAGCAGAGGTGGGGTCTTGGATCTGAGGGTTGGCGTTGCCTTGGGCAGCAGAAGAAATCTAAATCCCCAAATTCCATTAGGGGACCTGGGGTAGAGGTGGTCCATGATAAAGCAGAGGGAGAGAAATCAGACTGGGGCTTCCAGCTGTGAAAGGTGATTTTATAACCGTACCATGTGCTTGCATTTGGACCATCTATATGCTACAATGCTTTGCGCTACAATAAAATTGTTCTTGCGGTTTATAAAGCACACGTGCACACAAGCACACAGAGACACACAGAAACCCACAAATCACAGCCTGTCAACACAGTCCCAGAAGCAAAACGAGATCAGAAGAATGTACTTTTGCTGGCGAAATTTACAGCCTTCATATGCTTATGAAAGTCTTGCAGTATGATGTGTCCTGTTATGTGGGGAAAAAACAAAGAGGAAGACCCTCATGGAGACAAGGAAAATCATGCTGCACTGTCCCCACTGTCGAGGAGGCTGCAAGCCATGAGCCAGGGGCCAGGCTCCCTGGAGGTTGGGGGTGCTGCTGGGTGAGGGTGAAGGAGCACCCATGGGCCTACAAAAATGGACAGACATCTCTGAGTGTCATGTGTCCCCTGTCTGGCCTCTGCAGGCAGCAAGTGAGCCAGGAGGGTGACTGCGGGAGGGCAGAGGCTGCTGAGGGGGTTGGTTGACCACTCATTGTTGTTATCATCGAAGGCCATGGGGGGATGCGAGGACCAGCACACAGAGATGAGGAAAGCAGGGAGCAGGATGGAGCCGGGTGGGAGGAGGCCAGCACTCTCCAGCAAGAGCCAGTGGAAGAATCAAACTAATGACAATGAAAGTAGGAGTAGGTGCCAAAGGCAGCCACTAAAATACGCAGCGTCATGTAAGTGTCGGGAAAAAGGTGAATTGCTTCTCCAGGAACTTGGTCTGCTTCGTCTGGGCTTTTCGGTTTTGACTTCAGGGCAGGAGCTGCTTGCCACGACCCCTGCCCCACTCCCCCCACCACGGTCAGGGTGCAATCACAGCGGCTCTGCAATTCTGTCTAGTGTCAAGATAATGGCCTTAAAAAAAAAAAAAAAACTACAAGTTCTTGGGGGATGGAGAAAGAGAGAACAGAGGAGAGACGGCTCTGGAAACTGAGGAGGGCCGGGGCCTCTGGAGAGGACAATGTCCATTCACAAACGTTCCTTGGGACCACCAGGTGCAGATGAAGGGGAGGCTGGCACGCTCTGCCCCTCACTGTCTGGAACGGGAAAGAGACAGCCCAAGGAACCAGTGTTCCAGCCAGACGGGATACATGCTCTCGTGTAGGTAGACAGCAGGACGCCCCTTTGTTCCCAGTCCGAAGGTGGGCACGATGGAAGGGGAGGGCAGTTCGGATGAGAGGCTGGCAAACATCTTGGTCAATGGGAGGTCTGGGTGGAGTCTTGCGGTGGCCGCGGCGGCAGAGCTGGGGGCTGGGAGAAGATGCTTCAGGGAGGGACAGGGCTTCAGTAAAGCAGCAGAGATGGGACAACAAAGTATATTCTGGGGACAGTTGGTCAGTTTGATGTGTCTGGGGTGGTATGTCTGGGGAGGTATCTTCGTTCAGCTGGGATGCATTGACTTAATGTTAACACGTCACAATTCATTCCTTTCCAAGATTCATTTTATTGCATTTTGGGAGCTGGGGCAAAAAACCGAGCCCCATCTGCCCAAATCAACAGTCAAGTGGTGATTCCCAGATGCTGTCTGTGAGGGGGGACTGTGCAGAGCATCGTGCTGTGGCCGGCAGGGGGCGCCCTGAAGGACTGTCCCTTGGGACAGGCTCACAAGGAGTGACGGACCTCATGGGCCAGCCTGGTTCTGTGAGTCTCTGCCCTCCCACCCCTCCTGCCCATGCTGCCCACAGTGGGGCTACACCCAGGGGTCTGATGGGACACTCACTTGGCACAGCCCTTGCAAATGCAGGCATTTCTGCACCTCAGCCCCTGGTTCCTGAGAGCTGTCACAGCAGTGCCACGGCAGGGGAACCTGTGTCGCCACAAGTACATTCCATACCATGCAAATACTAAAATAAATGCACACAAAAGTACATTGAAGTAAAATATAAACGAATGCTTTAACAATCATTTAAGTAAGATTTAAATGCTTTTAAACATTTAAACTCCAGGCAGGGTGGGAGGCATCCAGATGGGGGATAGCAGAGCACAGGGTCTGAGTCCCGGTGAGGGAGTAGGGCACGGGACAGGGCTGAGGCAGGGGACTGGCTGCTTACAGGGGGACCGGCCAAAAAAGCAGGTAGATTAAGGGTATTGAGATCCAGGCTTCTCACTGACAAAAAAGAAAGTTACAATGAGGAAGGAGAAGGCTAGAATGAACTCCGTGGTGCTGCATTTAGTAGTATCAGAGTGTGTACATATGGTGTGTGTATATACATATAGGAATACAGGGAGAGAAATATAGATGCAAATGTGTATGTGTGTGTGCATGAAAATATATACCGATAATCCCTAGCTCTGGCCATGCCTGGGAGCAGTGACACCCCTGAAGCAATGGACACACTGAGATCCAGATGTTGGCTTTTTAATACCATTCACCACTGGAAGAACCCAGGGCTCCTGACAGAAATGGCTGGTTCCAGGGCTGGAACAGGAAACATACAAGGTGAACCTGGAGCACCTTGTGTCAGAAAGCAGGCAAGTGCTCAAAGAACAATGGGACCTATGAAAGGCACTATGGCCTATAGGTCAAATCCGGGACAATTTTAGCATCAAAATAAATGATAGTGTCGATGTCTGTAGTTGGAACCAGTTGGGTTCATAAGTCCTTACAGTGGCAGAGAAGGCAACCACGGGGACCACAGAATCCCAGTAAGAGGGTGTAGGGAAAAACCTATGATAGGATTATATTTGATTGCAGAAGGGTTGGGGAGAGTCCAAGAACATGGGGTTCACTGTGGATTGTACACTGTCAGAAAGTGGGGATAATTCTATGATTGGGCATCTCAATCTTCTCCACAAAAGGGCAGAGTGGAGCAGGGATGATGCTGGAATGGTAAAGAAGCAGCCATCCCTCTTCTTGGCTGGGAGAGAGGGATGTTGGGATTTTGTGGGTTGCATCTTGTTTTTGTCTGTGTCTAGACAAAATTATGGAGTGGCTTTGTTTTGTCTCAATTTACCATTTAGTAGAACTGCCTGTGCCTTGAAAAAAAAACTGCCATGGTCTCAGAGTGACTCTATGTGATGTTGGTGCTCTGGAAGGTGCTTTATGTCCAACAGAAGAACACACAGGGTCCGGCTGTGAGCTGAGGCCTGGTTGTGCCAGGCCAGTTCCCAGACCTCAAGGACCGCCCTCTCCTTTCTCAGTAATAACGGGCTGTAGCCCCTGGGACAAAGTAAGGATCTATGAGTCCACAAAGAGATAAAGTAATTATTTAGTTTACTAAATGGGAAGAATGATGAGAAATGGGGTTTTTTTTTAAATTGATAGACTTTACATTTTAGAGCAGTTTTAGGTGTACAGGGAAAGTGGGTAGAAAGTACATGTTCCCAACTTCCTTCCCTCACCTCCCACAGTTTCCCCTATTATAACATCTTGCATTAGAGTGTCACATTTGTCACAACTGATGACGCAATATTGATATTTTATTTATTTATTTATTTTTCTGAGACAGAGTCTCACTCTGTTGCCCGGGCTAGAGTCAGTGCCGTGGCGTCAGCCTAGCTCACAGCAACCTCAAACTCCTGGGCTCAAGCAATCCTCCTGCCTCAGCCTTCCGAGTAGCTGGGACTACAGGCATGTGCCACCATGCCCGGCTAATATTTTTCTATATATTTTTAGTTGGCCAATTAATTTCTTTCTACTTTTAGTAGAGACGGAGTCTCGCTCTTGCTGAGGCTGGTTTTGAACTCCTGAACTTGAGCAATCCTTCCGCCTGGGCCTCCCAGAGTGCTAGGATTACAGGTGTGAGCCACCATGCCTGGCCAGCAATATTGATATATTATTATTAACCAAAGTCTACAGTTTACATTAGGGTTCACTCTGTGTTGTACATTCTATGGATTTTGCCAAATGTATAATGACATATTCATAAAAAAATGACATATATTCATGATTATAATACAATACAGAATAGTTTCAGTGGCCTAAAAATCCCCTGTGCGCTGCCTATTCATCGCTCCTCCCACCCACCAAACCCCTGGCAACCACTGACTTTTTAACGTGCTCCGGTGTCATATAGCTAGAATGTCGTATAGCTAGAATCACACAGCATGGAGCCTTTTCGGATTGGCTTTTTTCACTTAGCAATATGCACTTAAGTTTCCTCAATGTCTTCCTGGGGTTTGATAACTCATTTCTTCTTATTGCTGAATAATACTCCATTTTCTGCATGTACCACGTTTATTTACCCATTCGCCTGTGGAAGGACATTTTAGTTGCTTCCACTTTGGGGGAGTTATGAATACAGCTGCTACAAACACGAGTGTGCAGGTTTTTGTGTGGAAATACCTTTTCCACTCAGTTTTGTGAATACCTAGGAGTGAGATTGCTCCATCATATGGCGAGCTTAAGTTTAGTTTTGTAAGAAACTGCCAAATTGTCTTCCAGAGTAGCTTTCTCATTTTTCATTTCCACCAGCAATGAATGAGGCATGACAACTACATGTAATGTGGTATGCCAGGTGGGGTCCTGGAACAGAAAATAATTAGGCAAAAACTAAGGAAATCTGAGTAAAGAATAGACTTCAGTCAATAATAAGGTATCAATATAGATTCGCTAGTGTGATAAATAGATCACAGCGGTGTAAGATACTAGCAATATGGGAAACTGGATGTGGAGTATATTGAATTCTCTCTACTATCTTTGCAAATTTATTGCAAATGTAAAATTGCTCTAAAATAAACAGTTTATTTCAATATTTAAAAAGAAATGACAGATATCATCATTTTGCAACCCCCCATGAATGCATACAACCGTTAAGTATCATCAACAATTCCCGTGACCACAAAAAAAGAGACAACCAGACGTTATGTGCCTCTGTAGCCTTGCCAATGGAATTAAACTCGAGTCTGGCCTAGACTCTAGCTCCAGCTGCCAATTTGTAGAAAATTGAAAGGACAGAGGAGCATGTTTATCCACATTATAAATGTATAATCAACAGAATTCAATATCTCCTATCACTTATGAAAGAAAACTCCAAAATGAAAAACTACCAAAGAGAATGTAGCGATATACTAGAAAATAATACTTTACCATATATTTTCAACAATAGAAAGAAGAGGTTAAAAATCATAAAGGAAAAGGCAAAATTAATTTTATCTGGGGAGAATATAAATGAATACCTGGAAACAACAAGATAATCAACTGAAAACTATTAGAAATGAGAGAATTTCGCAAAGTAGTTTTAAAAATTAATAAACAAAAGCAATAGCTTTCCTACATGCAATAATAACTAGCTAGCAAACATAACAGAATAAAATATTCTACTTGAAAATCACACAAAAACAAAAATGGACAATAAGGTTATTAAAAATGTGCAGTATGAAGAAAAATTTTAAACTTTTGACAAAACAGAAAAGACAAATGAATAAATGGAGACATACCGTGTTCAAGATAAGAATATTTACCATAAGTTGGGCATGGGGGCTCACGCCTGCAATCCTAGCACTCTGGGAGGCCGAGGCGGGAGGATCAGCTCAGGGGTTCAAGAGCAGCCAGAGCAAGAGCGAGATCCCATTGCTACTAAGAATAGAAAAAATTAGCCAGGCATGGTGGCGTGTGCCTGTAGTCCCAGCTACTCAGGAGGCTGAGGCAAGAGGACAACTTGAGCTCAGGAGTTTGAGGCTGCTGTGAGCTAGGCTGATGCCATGGCACGCTAGCCCAGGTGACAGAGTGAGCCTCTGCCCACCTCCACCCTGCCGAAAAAGTATACCATAAAAAGGTATCAATACAGCATGCGCTGACTGCCTGGCTGCTTTTGCTGCTGCTACGGGCCCTTCTGATCGGAAGTAAGGATTTTGCTTTGCTGAAAAAAAAAAAAGGTATCAATAACCCTTAATTTTATCTACAAATTTAATGTGACCCCAATAAAAATAGTATCAGTTCAACATCCAAATAATTGGAATTGCAGAAAGAACAAACAAAGAAAATGGTAGGCAAAATTATGAAAGAAAAAATACAATTTCTCAATCAAATATTCAAGATTGAAATTGAACTTGAATTTCAGTAAATGAAGAAAGGAAAAAAAGACCCACACCAAGCCCTATGACTGAGAAATTATAGAGCAAAAGTATTAAAAGGGAAGCTCTTAAAAACTCACAAGAGGGGGAAAAACAGGTTACATACAACCCACAATCAGAAAAGCACTGAACCTCTCAGAAATGAACCCTGTGAGTTGGAAGACATCAATGGAGAAATCCCTTTAAAAACATTTCTATCTTATAGTTCATATCCAGCTGAGGTATCACTTAGGTATGGGGATAGAACAGTGACTTTTTGTAGTTGTTTTTCTCATTTTTGTCAAAAACTATTTATTTAAGGTAAAACATATTTAAAAGTAGAAACCATAGTGTAATTAATTCCCATGTACCTAACATTCAGGTTCAACAATGATCAGATGATGGCCAATCCTGCTGTATCTATACGCTAGGCATATCTCCCTTCCTCTCCTATCAATGTGTCTCTCTAAAAGATAAGGGCTCAAAAATACAAGAATAATGTCACGGCCGGGCACAGTGGCTCACGCCTGTAATCCTAGCACTCTGGGAGGCCGAGGCGGGCGGATTGCTCAAGGTCAGGAGTTCGAAACCAGCCTGAGCAAGAGCGAGACCCCGTCTCTACTATAAATAGAGAGAGATTGATTGGCCAACTAAATA